>LQNS02276924.1:4427297-4442210 GCA_001587735.2 Parhyale hawaiensis | reverse complement strand
ACTTTTGCTGCGCATTTCCTCGCAACAGGGTCACCTTAAACACCCCCCTGTGTCAGACTCATACGCCCCGATGGATTATCGGGCCGGTGGTCGGGACAGGGTTTGCCAGTTATCCCGCTGGCGGTCGGGTTTATTATTATTATTATTATCATCGCAAAAATCCGTTGATAACTTTCGGAGTTCTCTTGGTGGCAGACACGCAAACACGTAACATCCTGGGGGGGGGGGAATGGACGTGAAGTAATCTTCCTAAAATGAGTTGCCGGTGAGCATCGTTCTCAGAACAAGTAGGTTAATAATAATAATAATAAGTGAAACTTCAATTGTTTATGTGATCATCTCGACTATTTGCAGTCACATGTAAATTTATACATTTAGTTTTCAATGGCTAACGCAATGCTGCTGAATTATCACCAACTGACCCTACAAGTATTTTCAATAACAAGTGAGCAACAGCAGAGAAGTTTGTATACATCATTAAACATTTATAAAGAATTATTTATCGTTTGTCGTAGACTGCATTCATACCAATACATATACATACATCCTAATCCATTTTTTTACTTAGGTTACTCAAACAGAGCAAATGCGAATTCTGTAATAGCAGGCCATCGCTACTTTTGGTCTCTAATTTTCATGGGTCTCTGTGGCACAAATCTGCCTGAAATTACCCTCCTCAGTAATTGGAGCAGTAGTAAAACTTCCCCCACAGAGAGTGTCGCCAGCAGGTCATCCATGCAGCTTTGCAGTATCTGCTGGTATAGCAACCTTTTACCCAGCAATAAGCCCTTGTGATCTCCCTTGGTTGGCAGTACCTGATGTACTTGATGTGCTGCCTCATGAACATGGCGCGTTCCGCGTTGAGTTCTTCAGATAGCCCATCGGGTCTGGCATCGGCCGCTGCAGCCCACAGCACCATAGCACAGGCAGCAATCGCGATTATTCTCATCTAGAAAATAGGAGTGAATGTATGAAGAAATTAATGTACTTACATCACTGCTGTCCATCAAAATAAAAACATTTGAACTGTCGATATACCTAGCTAACTGAATCTAAGATATATTTTGAACTATTTCCTGACAGTTTGGGCTCGCTGCAACATAGTCTGCCTTATCAAGGTCACGCAACTGACATCCATGTACATTAATTACTTTGTTAATCAAGAGCTGATAGAATGTTGCTGCTACATAGCGCTAGAGCTGGTTACTGTATTATCGTTTTCGTCCATACTTCTTTGTCATAAGACTTTCGGGCATCTCTGTATTGTATTGCATTGTGCAAAAGTACTGACACAGCTTGTTTTTTTTTCTTTATGAGATATTCTTTACTTCATACAGTAACCTATTTATGTGTTGTTTTTAGAAAAGCACTGCCCGCGGTATACGTCAGTTCACTGCACTCGATACCGCTGGCTGCTCCAGCTCCGTAAGAATGGAGTTTTCGCAGTTTCAAGAGTTCTTGGGTTGCTATTAACACCTTAAGCACGATTCAAAGTGGAAAACTGGACGAAAACATAATCTTAATGAGCGCTGAGTGTCACCATGAGAACGATAGCTTAGTTCTGTCGCATGGAAAAGTTAGTGAAACCTCTAGAAAGTAAGGCTCTCGATCGAGGTGGCAACTAACTCTTTTCTACAAATATCGGTCCTGCCAGGCGAGTGGTGAACTTTGAGCACAGAAAACTGCAGGAATTAATTATTTTTGCATCATCTGGAAAACTCATGAAGTAAGAGCGAAACAAATTTTTTTTTTGCAGCTAACACAAGCGCAAGATGATTAGCCAAGGTTTGTCAATGACTTTTTCAAACGCGTCGTTTTTAGTAGTAGTGTATTCAATTTTATAATGGGCCCCTGCATAGTATTCGGCCTACCTAAAGGCTAGTTAAGGATGTAACAAATTGTCCGAATGAGCGGCAACACTTGATGTTACTTTTTTGCATCGATAAATCCGACAGTTAGCATGTAGCACAGCACTTGAACTAGGTAGACAGGTCTTGCTTGAAATCCGGACTGCTGCTGATAATTCGTTTCCTGTATGCTCTTTCATTTTCCCTTAGTTTAAGTTGGGTTATTATGATGCCGAAAAGACAAATTTAACGCAGAAAAAAAGTTTGACTTTCTTCAGTAATAGATAGGAAAAAATAAATTGAAAATTTCACAACTTTTTTATTATCAATTTCTCGAAGTTGCGGTCGCTATTTTTGGAAAAAACATCAAAACTATACAAAATACCAAGTTTTCAGTAAATTCCGGAGCAGTCCGGATTTCCAACAAGATCCAGGTAGACTACTACTGTATGCTGTGTCACATAGCTTAAGTACGAGAAGAACTAATGGTACCAGCGACCAACTACCAACAAGCAAAACGAAACGCACCAGGTTCATGTTACACGGGTCCGAGTTGGGTCGACTGTGAGCAGCAGAACTTGAGCAGCGTTATATAAGGTAAGCTACATAGGTTCAGGTGTCACGCTTCCTCAGGTGTGCTTAGTGTGCTCATGGTACAGCGACGACGTGTTTCTTTTTTCCTGGTGCCAACCTATGCAATGCACGCGTCTCTTCTGGAGGGTTGTACAACGATTCGGGGGTGCACCAGATTTTCATTCTAATGCAAAGGATTGCAACAAACTATTGGTGTTGAGCACTCTCACAGCGCATTCCTCAGCCAAGCAATGCAATCTTGATGAAAAATCACATCGGTTGATACCAGAATTTCCCTTATATCATCAAAATTTTTGCGCCTCTTGACATTAATAGCAATTTTGGTAATTCTCTGCAATATTTTGAGTTAATCGTGTAAACACTGAGATAGACGTATAATCAAACGAACGACCCGATCATCATCATCATAATTTGGTCATGTGAGTCTTTATTACATTTCTAAAATTCCCTGCAAATTTCATGAACAACTGTCGAAAAAATTTTGAGTAGTGTTCTGAAAGGTTTCATGAAGATCGGCCGAATAATGAAAAAGTGTTTGTAGTAAATATTCAAGTGTAACAAAAAAATCCCCCCTCCTCCCCCATCCCTCTATTCTACCCCTTTAGTGTCACACTGGCTGCCTAAATTTTTTCCTCCAAGTATGTCTGATGTATAGCTACTGAGTAGTGATGAAAAACGAATTTTGATAATTTTTAAGGGTCATCCTGCAGACGATGCCTTTAAAGACCACCCCCACACACACACCACTTGTGTCCACTGTTATTTACCGTTACCGATGCCAGGCCTACTGTGCCTATTATATAGGTAGCACTGGACAACACTTCAAAGCCCGTATTGACCAACATTTAGGTGTATCCAGTCGTACCGGTTTATCACTTGCGAAACCCTCACATTCAGCCCTCCGCCTGCACGCTGAGCAAAACAACCATCCCATCAGCAGGAATGACTTCTCCATCATAGACTCTTCCAATCCCATCGAGCGCACAACATTAGAGTCCCTCCACATCCATAGAAGCAGATCTAGCCTCAACATTATGACCTCGGCTGTACCACTGCACACTCTCAACAAACTAACAACCGAATAAAAATCTTTCATTAGTGAATCTATTTGGGGAGCATGGGTGTTGTCTGGAAGAGGTCTAAAATGTGAATGAGCAAAGCTATGCGGTAGGAGCCGGATGTCAGCTCCTGTACAGTCGGCAGATGTGAGGCCAAACATGTTCATTATAGTGCCGATTGGATGCTTCCAATACTGCCTTTGAATGAATGCCTTAATTATTCTTTAATAATTAATATAACCGCATCGTTCTTTCGCTATTCCCTCTTGATATTTTCCTACGTAAATTATGTCATAACAGCGTACTCGTGTTATTCTCTCTAGATGAATAACTTTCTCAAGAATATAAAAATTATATTTTTTGTTTTCATATTCCTTGCGAATGTAGCACTCCCTGAAAGTATAGCTGCAATGATCCCTTCATAGGCCCTGCAGAGAATCCTGCTTTTTTTTTAAAAATACGCTGAGAGATATGTCGAGAATATTACTAAGCGATTGTGTGAAAATATTTCTGAAAAAAAATATTTCGATAATATTCCTAAGAGATATTCAAAAACTGAAAAAAATATTGTTTGAACATCGTATTCTCATTTACTGCAAATGTTGACTGTCGAAGTTGCAAGAATTCCTAGGGAATAAAAAAAAATGTTACGTGGTAAAGTTAGAAGCAACGCAGGTGCGTTTGAGACGGCTGGAAACTCCATTTGCCAGAGCGTGATGCGTTTCCGGTCGTCTCATGGGCAACTGAGGCAAGATTTTACGGCTAAATTTCGATTCAGCTGGGCGAAGCCCAGGCGCATTTCGGACGTTCCGAGCAAGTGGGCTTGAACTGGATCAACTGTACCGAGCGAATCGAACAACCGTACAGCGGCCCTCAAGTCTTGTCTGTTCAGTTGATCAATTTCAGCCGTGGAGCAGCAACTGCGACACACTAGAAGCTGCAGCCAAATTATCACTCGCACTCCGTCTCTGTGTTCTCAGGTGCGATGTGAGCAAGTGCTCCAGGAGTAAAACTTAGATTTCTTCACTCTGCAGTTTGGCAACGATCGGTTCCATTGCGCGCACTTGTTGTGAGAACAAAGAGGTAATTACAGGGCCAGCAGCATTCGTACACCTGTTGAAGTTACGGAGGCTGAAGACGGGGCGGCGCGACTCAGTCACCACGTGGCATAGTCGTGTACTGTATATATTGAAACGTGTATTTTTCATTCATGAAGCAACTCACGTTATAGGAGCTCGGAGATTTTCGCCGCCTCTATTACCTCCAGCTTACTAAAAAAAAAAAAAAGAGTCGATTGCACCGACAACTACAGCACTCTGAGAGCGCCTATCTCCGCCAAGTAAAGACGCGTTACACGAAAAAATCAAATGGTTCTGAAACTATGATTTCTTTTTTCTCAGCACCACAGATTAATGATTTGGTTTTTTTTTTCGCAATAATAAACGTTTCAGTAATTTTCTTCAAGATTCGTGGATACATTTTTGATTTATTTTGCTGATAGACCTTCTGGCAAACATTAGTCATACACACAAGCAAATCAACCGAACACACCAAAATTTCATCATTTATTCAACCCAAGATGGAAGAATATTCTGTATTAAAATTGAAAGAGGAGCAGAGCGTTGATGGAAGGTTACAATTTTTAGATGTGTTGGTTAAAATTTCTGAAGAACTCTCCCATACCTGCTCTGTTTAAAGTGAGCTTACTTCCTCTGGAGAAACGTTACATTTTGACTGTGACGCTCTTGTTCGATACATGACTGGAGTTATCTCAAGACTCCTGACTAGAAGCCCTTCATGCCGTAGTCTTAAAAATTAAAAAAACTCCTCATTAACAACCACTTTCCCTACTCATTAATTGACTCTAAGGTTAATGCTTTTCTTAAATGGAAATTAAACGGGGTAGAAACTGCAACCAACTTGCAGCAGATAACACTTTACTATGAAAATCAAAGCACAATAATTATAAAGTAGATGAACGTGCGCTCACTGGTATAATAGCGTCACATATGAGACCCGTGGCCCCGCTTGATAGAATCCAACTGCGTATATAGCCTACTACAAAAATAGGAAGGTCAGTAATTATGTAGTCCGCAACACTATCAGCCGTCGATCGACTTCCGATCCTCCTTTAGCAGTACCAACCCGATCCTCTCAGTCTTCAAGCAACCCTATCTTGCAGCTGCCATTTCCAGTGAGTTCCATTCCTCTCGCTCCCTACCTCGCACTAGCAGGATAACGTTTGTTCCTCACTCTGAGCGGCGAACGCCCTCAGGTAAAACAGTACGTTTAGCAGCACGTTACAAATAAGCAGATGCTCCCCTTTTCCCGATTTTTTCTGATTTTTTCCGATTTTTTCTGATTTTTCCTCAGTTTGTGACACGGGATAACTTTTGAGCCAAATTTTCGTCTAAGCCATCAATCAAGACCTAATCAATACCTCACTGAAAGCCCATCCAACGGATTTGCAGTTTGAAGAAGACAGACTTCATACGTAGGTGATAGCTCAGCGTTCAACGCGCAGGAAATTATGTCTCATTAAAAGCACCGACTGGACACCCGAAAATCAAGTCTAAGTCTTTCGTGATAGTTTAAATCTTGCATGCCCCGGATTTTAGGAGTAAACGTTCAGAATAGTAAAGTAAAAGGAGTTCTTCTGAAACCCTAGCTACCTATTTCATGCTTGATGTGATCGGTCAGCATCCGGTCTGCATACTGCAGTGGGTTTACTGACCTTCCGCAGGAATGGAGACCCTAATTAAGATACGCTTGCCATTTTCTGCAACCCGGCCTATTTTCTACCTATCAGTTTTCAATGGAGCTTGAAAGGACAACCAGAGCCTCCAACCTGGGCTAATTTCCGCCTATCTGTTTTGTTAAAGCGTTCTTCTTGTCCTCTTTACGTAGCGGTAGATACCCCTATTCAGGGGGAGGACTTGTGCTCATTTTCGTCGCATGCTTTAATTGCTTTGTCCTCCCTCTTCTGGAGTACTGCTCTGTAGTCTGGGGTAGTCTGCTGCCGATTGCCATCTTAGATGTCCGCTACTCTAATCTTCACATTTAGATATGAAAGGTATGAAGGAGCAAAGGTAATATTTCAGACCTTTTGGTCTAAAAGGAAGGAAGTACCTGTAGCAGCACTGCTCTCCAATATTTAATTATAATGTATATAATTGTATATAAACTTAATTTTATGTCATAGAAATAAGTCATCTCAAAACAACGAGATATCACTAAAACAATCTCCCACTCGCGAACCCACTCGAAAAAAAAAAAAAAACAGGCTCCTTTGTGTACGCTCGTTCACTTTTGTTCCTGCGCTAGAGCCGTTCACATCATCGAGAGCCGTCAAGCACATCCCGGCGTCTTCCGAGCTCATGGCCCTTGCCTGATTCAAGCCACTAAGCTCTACACGTGCGACATAGGCCGCGCCCCGCTGTCCAGCTGCTGCTGCTGCCGCGTGCAACCACGCGGACCACCGCACGTGTATACCTAGAACAACCGCGCGCACCACTGCACAATGCACATGTGTATCAACAGCTACCACAGCAACGCCTATGTCTACCAACTGGCGGACACGACGCCTCCCGGCAGCTCACCTTCACCAATAAAAGAACCCTGAGATAAGTGTGTATTTCTTTCAATCCCTACTTTGCCCAAGCACTTGAGCCGCGAAAATTGACAGTAATTTGAACACCCCACTCATTAGTTAATCTTAGTCACTGCAACCTCACACTGGTGACTTTGATTTACCCTTTCGTCCAGTAGGGTTGATGCATATGAGGTGTGTTTCTTTGTGGATTGACTCGTTCTGAATCCGAGAATCGCAACTTTTTGGGGGAAATGCTTACTTTTCGAGATGTTTGACTTTGAAGTTCTAATTTCTTCTATCTAATACTCAATAAAAGGATTCGATCGAAAATTTTCAACACTTTGATGCCATATAGTCTGTGGGTGGTAGGACACATTTAGAGACGTTTTACACGAATGACATTTTGCTCGTAAATGCTTGGTTTTCGCAGGAAGCAAAGATTGTAACACGAGGACTCAATGCGACGAAAATTAAACTTAGCTGTAGCCGCATGTAGTGCAGTTGACGTCACATCGACAAGTTGAAGTATTAGAGAGTCGGACCTCTTAATCCTTATCAACATTATAAGGAGCGTTATATTCTTGAAGCGAGAGAAACGGTAAAAAATTTCTGCTCAACCTTTCTGTACAGTACTTGCCGACAACATTTTTACCGTGTTTTGTGTACGCGTGAAGCTGAAGTAGCTCGTCAGTCAGGAGTGAGGAATTGAATAAAAATAGACGAAAACACGCTGATTTGTTCAAAGAAGTTTCTAAAAGGTTCTGTGAACTGAATATGAAGCGTAAACAAATCTTCAGTTCAAAGAAAAAAGTTAAACCATGACGCCGTACCGGCAAAATTTCGCCGCTAGAGCTGTACAAGTTTTCACCTGCCTCAACCGCAATTTTCTACTAATACGATAATAGTTTAATTAGTCTATGTTCCCGTCATTTATTTATAGATTTAGATTAGATAGGCGGCTGTAGACAAACCAAGAGGCCCATTCCCAAACAGACACCGGAACTTACGCCCCGGCCATCTATGAGCTAAGGCCATTATGTTTAGTAGGATGTAAAGGACTGGGGAACAAGAGGAGAAAAAATGGAACACGAAAGAAAAAAAGAAAGAAAAAAGAATGGGGAGAAGAATCACAGGCAAAGAGATGATCATGAATGCACGCAAGCATGATCGATAGCCGCTGATATGCGGAGCATATCAATACTGACGACGAGTTTTCGGGTGAAATTAAAGCCAAACTTGCAGAACTGGGATTCGGTATTTTTTCTGTACCTGTACCGCCGTATCGGTATTCGGTAGTTAAAAAACGGGTCATTCGGTTCTGTATTTTCTCAAAAAAATATGCCAAATGATTCAGTATTTTTTCGGTATTTGGTTCGGTATTAACTATAACTATTAAACTTCGGGCCCGAGCCCGCACTGGCAGAAAGCATAACCCAAATGAAACAATTTGCAACACCGGGAAGCCCGACATGATGCTAAAGGAAATCCAACAGAAAGCCATTTACAGCTTATTTAAACGCTTGCAGGCCTACACGACCGAAAGCCGATGCCGGCAATGAGTTCGAAACCCTAACAGACAAAGGTACGAAGTGCCGACCGAACTGATTAGTTCGGCACCTAATATTCTCCAACGTGAAAGAGTGCGGACCGACCGCAGCACGTGAAATTCTCCTAGATACTTTGAGGGCCGGGACAGAAGAACACAACAAATGCCTCTCATTATTGTACACTTTATAAAACTTACAGAGTTCGACCACCCCCTCTCCTGTGGGACAGATTCACCAGATAATTATCTGCGCACAGCCTGCTCGCCAAACTAACAAGTCGGTTCAACAGACGTATGTGACTGTCAGCTGCTGAAACCCTGACCGGCGAGTAATTTTCTCACAAAGGCAACAAAAAAGCATAAAAATATCTGCGGACAACCTCACCGTCACCAACCACAGAATTCACCTTACGCAGGAGCCCAATCTCACTGGAAGCACGTGGCATCAGTAGTCTAATCTTTGTCTGAAAAGTAAGCTTATTATTATTAATTAAACTTCACGGGCAGGTAATACAACCCAAGTGAAGCATCTTGCAACACCGGGAAGCCCAAAACGCTGCTAAAGGAATTCCAGCAAAAAACCATTAACCGCTGACTTAAACGCCTGCAGGCCAATACGACCAAAAGCCGATCTCGGCAACAAATTCCAAGTCCTAGCCGACCACGGCACGAAGCACCGACAGAACTGATTAGTTCGACATCTGATATATCCTAAAAAGGGAAAGAGTGCGCACCGCGCGCAGCACGAGTCTCTCTCCCAAAAACCTTGAGGACAGGGAGAGAAGAATACAACCAATGCCTCTCATTATTGTACACTTTATAAAACATACATAGCTCTGCCTTCTCCTGTGGGACAGGTTCACTAGATCATTATCAGCGCACAGCCTGTTGGCTGAACTTTGTTCAGCCAGACTGTCTGCGTTCACTCACAGTCGTCGACTTGGGGTCTGGCCACTCGTTATGAGGTTGTGTCCGTCGTTTTTGCGTATTTTTGTAGATGCCCGTTGGACTGATAGTGGTTTGTGCCTTAAGTGGAAACGCAGAAGTCCAGTCTTGGTGGAAGTGCGTGGCACCCACCTCCTAATATGTGGCTCAAAAGTAAGCTTCTCATCAAAGACAACACCAATAATCTTCAAGGAGCTAGACTCCTGAAGTAAAGTGTCATCAATCTCCAGTTGGGGATGCCGCGGTACAAGTGTCCGAGACCGACTGATAATCATCGACTTGGTCTTACTAGCATTCAGCTTCGTACTCCAGGCCGAGCACCATGCACTAATGCGGACAAATCCCTATTCAGAGACTGAGCTACAGCATCACGCAGGCGAGGAGCAGGTATCACTGCCATCAAAGTGGAAACGTCGGCATAGTTGATCATAAAAGACAACACCAAGAATCTCCAAGGAGCTAGACCCCTGAAGTAAAGTCATCTATCTTCAGATGTGGATGCTGCGTACAAGTGTCCGAGACCGACTGATTATCATAGACTTGGTAGTACTGGCGTTCAGCTTCATACTCCAGGCCGAGTACTATGCACTAGTGAGTGACAAACTCCTATTCAGAGAATGGGCGACAGCGTTACGCATGAGGGAAGCAGGTATCACTGTTATCAAAGTGGAATCGTCGGCATAGTTGATCATCGTGTTTTCCAGCGAAGAGAACATATGACACTAGTATACAGAACAGACAACAGCGGGCCAAGCACGCTACCCTGAGGGATGCCAGATTACACCGTGACCGAGGCACTCAAAACGCCGTCAACAGACACACTCTGCGTTCGCTCAGAAATACTATCACGCATGATTGACAGAACCCTACCACCTACACCAACCGACTCCAGTGTAAGTGTATAACAGACCACTGCACATGTGGTTGACCCTGTCTAACGCCGAGCTCAAGTTCATCAGTGCAAGGCATGCCTCAGATCGTTAATCCTGTGCAGACTTTAAATGGTGTGGCACCGACAACAAGGCGCACAATAACCCAAACCAGTTCTATTCGTGAACTGACCATCAGGCAGTAAACCCATAAACACAGTAAACGACCAAGCGTACAAGCGACCAATTTCTAGAACACTTTCAACAAAATGTCCACGTCAGCGTAATGGCCTGTAGTTGGCGACATGGTGCGACACTGGACCCTCGGGATTGGGAATAATATTCTCAGTATGTCAACTACTGGGAAAATTCCTACCGCGCCGAAAGATCACTGCTAGCTTAAGGGCAAGAACCCAGCAAGCTGCTTTTAAAACAGAAGAAACATATCCATACACACCGGGCACGCAGATAAAAAAAATCTCCTTAAAAATGTATTAGGGTGATGCAATCTGCAATAATGTTCCCGAACTCATAAAAACGCGCTGATTCATCACTTATAGTATTGATTTGTAATTATCATTCATAAATATATTTTATAATATTTGATATGTACAAACAATGGTAAACACAACATTGAAGCTTTGAGAGTAAAATTATTCTACAAGAAGAGGTAATATTAGTTTCAACTGAATAAATCTGCAAGAATGTTCCAGAACATCTCAGAAAATGTGCTAATGCATTGCTCATACATATTTATAATGAATAATAAATTCATGAATCAAAATAAATAAACTTCATAGCAGACTCACTTATAGTTCGATTGTAATAGAAGCATCTTCAACATCATCATCATCATCAGCAGCAGCACCTATTAGCTGTTTCTTTAGCAGCAACTTCTGCAATGGGGCATGTGGGCGAGGTAAATCCATTGTTTATCATGAAAGTTTTGCTGAAACAGTCCACTGTATTACACGAAAGACACTAAAGAAATATACTCGCATCACTTTATAAAACAAAGCTATTTTTTATAAGTTTTTCAAAGGAATACTGAAATATTTTTACACGTGCATGAATTGTTGTGGCTCTGTATATTCACGATATGCAAAGAAATTAACAGAAATATGCAGAGAGTATGATCACTCGCTGGCAGTTCACACTGCACTAAGTTCGGAAGGATGTGACACTTGAGTCAGCGAAACGTTATGACACACTTCGCCCAATCCTCGCAGCGCAGCATCTCTTCTCATTCTTGAAGTGCAATTAACAGTTTAATAAGCTGAACTGAATGAAAATTGATATGATTTTCCTAATGTCTACCAGGTAAGACGGTGGGCCATATAGGTTTAAGAAGCTTCTTATGTCGGCCCGGGAAATGCAAATGTAGAGAAGAAAGTAATTCGGTATATCCATCCGGTATCGGTAGAAGATTCAGAAAAGATTCAATATTTCGGTAGATGAAAATAAAGCCGATGCAACCGAAATACCGAATTTTATCCGGTAGACCCAGCCCTGCAAACTTGTAGAAGTTGTAGGCTGCTCAGCCGTACTGATTGTTGATAATGATGTCATTGATGACGTCACTTTTTGATACAAGTGTTGAGTGAGTTCTCTCATTACAATCTTTGCTAAATTGCTTCCTGGGTTTTCGAGATGTTTGACTTTAAAGTTCTCATTTTTTCCAATGGGGAAAATACCCGGTGATGGCACTGTGAGTTAGGAAGCCTTTTTATTATTTTTTTTTTTTAAGTTAGGTTAACAGGTAACACAGTTGAGGTCATTGTGGAGCCGCCGGGTTTTTTCTCCCAAAGGAAAACAGTGGTAGCTTTAGAGTCATATATCTCGAAAGCTGAGCATTTGCGAGCGGAATGTCAATCGTGTGAAACGTCATAAAATGTGCCCGGTTACTGATGAAGGCAAGGACTAGTTGTGTTAACTCTAAAAGCATTTTCACGTTTCCTTTGCACTCATGTGTCTGTGTTCTTGGTTCTATTTATGCGTTCTCTCGACTTTTATGGTACGTGTGTCTCCTCTTGGAGTTTGTTGGATGCTGTCATGGACCATTGGCTTGTGTGTCAGTATGTGAGCAGCGGATATATCTAAGTGATGAATGAAAGAGAGAAATTAGTTGTCTCCGGTGCTGTTTCAGAAAATCTAACGGGAGACTTTCATTTGTATATGTAGATATGTAGCATAATGCGAGGAAAAACTCGGAAGGAAGGATTACTGTTATGCTCCCTAAATTTAGCGGCATTAAACTGTATTTCCCAATCTGGCAACATTGTCTGAACTCTTAACTGAAAACTAAAACGTGAACCTTCAGATTTGTTTTTCTTTTGGGGAAGTAGTACGACGAAAGTCGTATTTTCGTAGGAATTACTTATAGGTAAGGAAACTAGTTACTAATTTATTTGTTTTGAAGAAATTTTATATTTCATTCATATCAATTTCTTTCATTTGTATTGTGTTGGTATCGAATACACGTTAAAACAGTGAGTGTTGCAAGTAGCTAGCCTTCCGTGAAGAATTTTGAACCAGGTAGCCTAACTAGGTAGGCTAGGTATGTAATACAGGATAGGCTACCTAACTACTACAGTTAGCCTGCCGCGGTGTCTGCCTTCTTTTGGTGCTCATTATAAACGTTGTGCAATTAGCTTTGTATATTGGTTAGTACCCTTTTTCTGAAGTCTAATGGCCTTGCCTGGTTGAAAATTTTAATCTTTAAGTAACTAAAGGTTATCCGAAGGTAACTAACCAGGGAAGCCGTGAACTTCCCGTTTCACTGGCCTTCTGTCACATTTCCAAGGGTGGCAAACTTCTTGCTGAGATCTGCCGTAGCTACTATGAAAGCTGGCTGGTATAGCAAGCCTACTTTCATCTCCAAAGGTGGCAAATTTCTCTCCAAAATCTTAGCAAGGACTGCAATACTATGAATCCACAAACCATTATTAGGCCTATTTCACTTTTACCTGTATTGGTAATGTTTTACTTTAGGTCTTCCATGGATTTTTAGTATTTGGACATCTATTCTAGCTAAATGAAGCCATTTTAAGAGATTTTTCCATGAATGTTCCTTTGGCAGATGCTCCAGTTTTTGAGATATCACAAATATACTCTTCTAGTAGCCCGCATTTCCGAGGGTGGCAAATTAGTCACCAAGATCTTGGCAAGAAGTGCCACACTATGAAATGAGGTTCCACAGGTCGCGGCGCTCATGGGCGCCCACCCGCATTTCCGAAGGTGGCAAATTAGTCTCCAAGATCTTGGTGAGAAGTGCCACACTATGAAATGAGGCCAGTAGCTGAGAATCTTGTTACTGGGGCAATCATAGCAGTAAACTGCAGTAATGCCAGTTAACTTCAATATTGCGGCAGCTGTTGTAGGTGTGGGCCAAATTTCTGAGGGCAGCCCACATTTCCGAATTCCGAGGGTGGCAAACTACTCGCCAAGATCTTGGCGAGAAGTGCCACACTATTAAATGAGGAGGGCAGCAAACTTTTTACCAAGATCTTGACATGAACTGCTTTACTATGAAACCTGGTTCTAGTTATGGGTTGCAGCATTCATGGTCGTCTAACTACCCGCATTTCGGAGGGTGGCAAACTTGTATCCAAGATCTTGGCGACAACTGCCTTATTATAAAATCTAGTGCGCGGGTTGCTTAGTGAGTTTTGGTAATGTTGAACATATGTTGACACTTTTTCTTAAGTTAAGAGACATTTTAGGGGGTTTTTCATCATGCATGCCATTTTTTTGGACAAACCTTTTGTTTTTGAAATACCGCATTTTTGAGGGTGGCAATCTACTCACCAAGATCTTGACGAGAAGTGCCACACTATGAAATGAGGTTCCACAGGTTGCGGCGCTCATAGGTGCCCGCCCGCTTTTCCGAGAGCAGCAATCTACTCGCCAAGATCTTGGCGAGAAGTGCTACACTATGAAATGAGGTTCCACAGGTCGCGGCGCCCACTCGCATTTCCGAGGGCAGCAATCTACTCGCCAAGATCTTGGCGAGAAGTGCCACACTATGAAATGAGGTTGAGATATAGCGTCTACTGGGGTGATTCAACGCACTTCATACGCCGGGGTAAATAATCGCAGTGGACTTTTCACATCAAAAATGAAAAAAAAAGGAAAACTGAATGCACCATTGAAAAGCCCATCTTTTTCTCTCAAGATGATGTATTCATTCATTTAAGTTCGCTCGATTTTAATACGTTTATTTACCAACAAAAAACAGTCATAGTTTTCAACCCGAAAAACTTTTTTGCGAGTTTCGCAAAAGTCCCACAACTTTGATGCTGGAGACCAAAGTATCCTATGAAATTTCTTCAAATTTAGCAGAAACGTAGTTAAAGGACACACTATGAATGTGTTAAAAGCATTTTGCTGTAATCCCTCTGGTTCGTTAGTTTTAATGAATTTAGTGAGTGCGATGATTCACCCCGATGTAAAAAATCGTCTG
>LQNS02276924.1:4376668-4387524 GCA_001587735.2 Parhyale hawaiensis | reverse complement strand
CGCGTCAGCTGGTGTCGTCACTGTCGGGAGCTAATACTTTCGAGGGTGATGCACCGCATCCTAAACATGTAAGCAGGTGTCATTCTGTTGTGTTTTTTTTTATTGAGATACGGTGATTACACCATTTTGGTGACATATACACCTGATTTTGAAACGGATAAAGATATTATTTTACTTTATATGGGCTTAGGAAAAAGAAGGCTGCAACAATCTTCAAGTCATTCTGTCACATTAGGCAAAATTTTGTCCGTAGAAGTGTCATTCAGGTAGCTTTAGGCGCCATTCCGGTTATTACACCTCCTTTCCGGTGATTAGGCGCCATTTCGGTTATTCTATGTACCCGTACTGCACAGTATCTGATAGCTAATGTGTGGGTTAATCCGAAATATTGCCAAAGTGTCGAGTAGCTATTTGCCGAATTGGAGTGCTATCTTTATTCCAGGATATAGGCCTATCTGGTTTAATCCGGCATACAGTAAAACCTCAATAATCCAAACCCCTCCCTAATCCAAACATCTGATTATAGTTCGTAGTGCAATCTGAACAAATAAGCATTTTTCGGATTAATAGGGTAAAGTATGGAGTTCCTACAAATAGTCTACCTCTGTAGTCTGTAATCCATACATGGTGCTTCTCATTTTTCGGATTAAGGGGGTGATGAGCAAAAAATTTGCGTGAGGTGCTGCACAGTAGGTATGAACAATCTCTCTATAATCCGCATTAGTGCGGAATACAGAGTTGTTTTTCGGATTTGTAAGTACCCCGGTAATCCGAAATTTCCACTAATCCATCACCCCCTTCCCCCGTGCTGTGCAAATTAGAAGGGTTTTACTGTATTGCTGAATTATTAATTGTCAAATTAGATAAATCCCACTTTATCTGGCATATTGTACCTCTTATTCTGACGAGAGCTTTCCCCGTGCTTGCTGGATTAGTAGGGATTTACTGTAATCACAAATTGAAAAAATGGGGTGCTAGAATTTAGAAAAATGAATTTTGTAGGGTGTTTTTTCATAGTCTCCATCAAAAATTAAACAAAAATATTCAGAAACAGGCTAGAGTTTGGTTACATGATTGGTTATTAGACAACATTATTGGCTTCCATATGGTATATAGCTCAGCTTTGTTTATGCATTTTCCCCCTGAATTTTAGCGGTTCGCCGTCTCCGCCCCGGGTTGTCGTTCTCCATCTCTGCCCGGAAGACGCAACCAGGAATAAGATAATATTTGGTGTAAGTTGATGTTGATCAAACCTCATTGACAGCCAATTAAAAAAAAAAAAAAAAAAAGAAATTGCCTGTGTATGTTTTTTGCATAGACATACTGAAGGCTGCAGTATTAGTACAAATAGCTATACCTTTACCAATCACTGAAAATAGTCTAAAAGGGTAGCATGTCTAGTACTCATCCACCATGCTTGTAGCTGTCCACTTGGCACTATAAAATTTCCTGCGTGAAAATTGGTAGTGCTAGAAAGCCCTGCATAGGCATAAACTGGAGGCTAAGTAGTGTTGCACCATCCCTGGAAATAACTGTAAAAAAATGGTTGTGGTGTTCTTATATTTTCACTACCTTGTGAAAACAAATTTGAAAATCGCCACCATTTTGGGGGGTTTCATTCTTTCACCCGTTATTTTCAGGGATTGTGCTGCACTACTTAGCCTACAGTTTAAGCCTATGTATGGCTTTCTAGCACCCCTAATTTTCACACAGGAAGTTTTTTAGTGCCAAGTGGATGGCTACTACCATGGTGGATGGATACTAGGCATGTTACCCTACTAGGTTCATTTTCCCTGTTTTAAGCATTATGGCAACTTTACATTCATAGCTACCTGCTCTTCATATTTGTTGGGAATACTACCTACATATTTGTAATGCAGTAGCTAGCTAGCTACTTTGTTATTTAATATGTTTTACCTATTTTCAGATCTTCTGTTGAGTTTTTGTATAGTTACCTTCAAGTCCAAAAAGTACATTTGGGAAAGATCCAGTCATGGGCTTTATTGAAGATGAATTAAAAGAAGTAAAGAGCTTAGTTGAGCGGCACATCACTGGCAGCAAGTTGGAGGCGTGCATCCCTGCTATGGTCAGAGTTATAATAAAGTAAGTGCCACTTTCTTCTGTGCTCATAACAGTACTGAATGATGACCGTATGAGATTCCATATCCTGGTACAGTTTGGACCAAGGTTGTAGCTATGTTAGTCATTGGAAATTTTAAAATCATTAAGTTGGTACATTGTGTACCAGTCTGGCACATAAGGTATCCTAAGCCACCAGGATTGTGGAGTTGAAAGGTAGGAGTCTAATTCCTATGGTCAGCAGATAGGCCTAGCCTATCTAATTGAAAGTCCAAGCAGCAAAGCACATTGTTGACAGCAGAAATCTTGCCATTAAGCTGAATAAACTCCAATTCCATGGAACCCAAATACCACTGGCTCTTTATGATTCCAACTGTGCAACTATTGTGGAGGCTAAGTTTAAAAGCCTACTTGAGTAGCTGTCAACTAATTTGTGTTTTCTTGTGGCTGTGATACATATTATATTATCAAGCTCGCTGCATTGCTTCTGTCTGCAGATCGCTGCTTCTAGAAAAAAAAAATTGGGCCTTGATTATTGATTGAATTTGTAATACATAGATATTGGTAGCTATGTAATTTTAACACTTTTAAATATTTGTTGCTTTCAGTAGCTAGGCCTACCTGCTAAATTCCATTAGCTGTAATTTCTCACGTATTTTTATTGCCTTATTTACAAAGCAATCTCTGTTTCAGACGGACAAAATACAAGCAGGTTGTGGTGTGCCTTCAGTTCCCTAAAGATTACCCCTCTGCCAACATACAGGTAGAACTGAAGAGTAAACACATTTCCCAAAAGCTCCTCGATGGTCTGGCTACTTTAGCTGAAAAAGAAGCTAAAACAGTCTCAGGCAAGCCACAAGTTAGTGATATAACTATGTAAGAGTAGTCTACAAAGCTTACCTACTTCATTGTCGAGTTGAGAGGTGTTTGTATTTTAATTATGCAAGTGTCAGCTTGTGTTTTCTTGGTACCCCTATTTTTTATCATCCCATCATCATTAAATAGCTATAATTTATTGTTACAAAAGCTTTATTTGAAATGAAGCCGAAAAGGCGTTTTAACTCATGACGGTTGATGTCGAAAATATATTTTATGGATGTACTTAATCTATACAATTATGGTAATTTGCTTCTCTGTTTTTCAGGTCCTGCATGTGCTCAAGTTTGTCCGTACATTCATAGATGACAATCCGCTGTGCTGCTGTTCTGAAGAAATATCCGAACTGAAACAAAAAATTGCTCATTCCACCGATGAAATTAAGCTGAAACAGAAGACCTCTAGCATTGTTGTTATCACAAAGGAAGGCAAATACAGCGCAAAATATACAATTGGTGTTCCAGAAGATTATCCTGATACAAGAATAAGGTAAGAATAATGACGCTCCATCCGTTTCAAACTTTTCTAGGCTGGTGCTCTTCTGATGTTCAGACGCATAGATGTTTAGATGGTGTTACTGGCCAGCTCATGCCCTTATATGTATTACTGATGGCTGCCTGGCCTCTGCGCCCCCTTGCTCGGGGTATGCACTCGGGGTGGCTGGGCAGCCTTCTCTTATTCCAGTGCCATCTAGCGGGTGACCTGGAAAACTTACACCTAAGAGAACGAGAACGAGAAGTAGGACATAGTAATCACACTGCAAATTTTTGAAACGTTTCGTATAAGGGATATCAATCGAAAAAATTGAAACGTTTCTTCTGATGGATATTTGATGAAATCAATTATATTGCAACAATTCCTATAGCTACAAATATGCTTGTGAAGTCACAATCAGATAAGTTAGTAAGGCAATACGAACCTTGGTCCTAATTGCTGTTTGGTGTCAACTTCGTTATAGGTGGGAAAAAGGACATGTTTCGGCATCCTTGACTTGTCACAAGCAATTTTTTTTTCCACTGACACCAAAGAAAACTTTTTGGGCAAAACCAGATATATATTGTAGGTTTTTTGCAGAATACTTTTAACCTTCAAACATGAGCTGCGTTTGCTCTGGGTAGCTCTGATTTATTTGCCTGTTTTTGCAGCATAGAGCAGCTATCCAGTAACTACCCCAGCGTTATTCAGAGATGGTTCTTTGCGCAATCAAAAGAGATCTCCCGACAGTGCGTGGAGCCGCCCACCCGGCCACGGCCCAAGGACCCTCCTTTTGTACTCAAACCTTCTTTGCTGCCCACCCTCAAATTTCTAATAGAGAACGTGCACAGTGTGCCGAACGCTGTGTGCGGCATGTGCAGCAAGACGTGTCTGCCTGAAAATCCTGAGGTAAGTGCTGAACAATGTGAATAGGGATGATTGTGCTCCCAGACAAGGAATGATCGTGCAATCAAGTCCCTTTCAGAGGTAATGGAAGGGTTATAGGGTTGGGATACTTGGGCTAGGTTCACCCATCCTTAGGTGCCTCTTATAGGTCCCTTTAGCTGTTACTAGGACTTTGGGACGTCTGTCATTCTAGCTGGTGTCAGACTCTGACTCCCGAGATTAGCTGGTGTCCGACTCTGACTTCCGGATCTAGCTGGTGTCCGACTCTGACTCCCGGGTCTACCTGGTGTCCGACTCTGACTCCTTGCACAGTTGCACTCAGAAACATACCTAGCGACTCCTTAACAAAATCAGACCATTGACTAGTGCACGCTTCCGGTGTTATTTTTACTCCGACTCCAAGGACCTGTTGTCCTACTAGGCCGCTCTAGATTTATATTCAGAAAGGGCAATGATTTTAGCCTGTATCTCCACTAAGTTATATTCAGTTCTTAATGATATTGTCTCTTGCATTCAATCCACAGGTGTAGCTAGTAGTAGTTCTTGAGGCCCAGATCAGCTTAACTTCCGTATCACAGATACAATGGAATTAAAGAGCTAATCCATGGAAAGAATGCCACTGCCACCTCCCCCAATACCTCGAATTCCTTCTCGTATAATAGTGAAGAAGATGTATCAAACAAGACACAAGCAGTTCACAGACTTTTAGTATAATATAGATAGATATATAGACGAAAAATTCTCTCTTACACACACACACACCATTCTTTAACTAGTACTGATCTTCTGAAGAACTAAGCGACCTAGTTTTTATTAGTCGTGACTAATTTAACGCCTTAGCTACTGAGGGCATCAGTGTTTTTCTCAAAACTCTACATTGCTTCATTCTCTAATAATTTTGATAGCATTTTCAACTAGACGACTGAGAGCACATACCGTACCTTCTCCAAGCAAGGTGACGTTAACAAAAAATTCAAATATTTTCTGAAACAATGATTTCCTTTTCATCAGTACCAAAAGTTAGTCATTTGTGTTTTTTGACTGTAATATCAGCTTCTGTAGGTTTCTTGAAGATCCGTCCGTAACTTTTTGAGTGATGTTTTGACAAAAAGTAGCGAAACACAACTCAAACGGACAAACCGATTAGCACGAAAATCTTGTCATTTGTGTAGTTCAATGTTTCTAACAATTTTCACAAGTTTCATGAAGATCTATCAATATCTTTTTCAGTTATGTCGTTGACAAACATTAGTCAAACACACAAATGGACCAACCGATCATCATAAAAAATTTTTCACGTAAGTCTTCTAACATTTCAACCATTCCAGTAAATTTCATAAAGATCCCCTCATAACTTTTTATTTATATTGTTAACAAGCACAGAGGTAGACAAACAGTTTACAGATATTTCCAGTAGCTCAATTACACGTGATATACCCAACAACTCCTTTAACTTTCATGAAAATCCGTCCATAACTTTTTGTTATGGTGCTAAAAAAAAGGACTATTAAATGGTGGAACAGATTTTCACCAAAAGTTAATCATCTGTTGCTCTTAACAACAACCCTAACAATCGCTGTAAATTTCATAGCGATTCGCCCACAACGTCTTTAGTGACCTTGGTGACAGACAAAAAGAGACAGAGTCAGACCAACTCGACGAAAACACAACCTCTTTTTCGGAGATAATAACCAGTTGAATGCTTCTTTATATTGTTCACTCTTCAAAGTTCAAATGGTTGAATAGCCATTAAGAAATATTTTCCGTTCGGTTGCCCTATTCGATAGGCCCGAACAGATCCACTTCCATAAGGCAGGCAACAACAGAAACTGGACTTCTTCACAGATCTACTGTAAAATCTGTGCAGTTTTGTGTTACGTACTTCAAGGTCCTGGCTCCTGGTGAGAGACAATTAAGAAGTAGGTAGTACGTCTTGTACCGTATATTGTGTTGTTTATTGTAGCCGCTGGTGCAATAACTTCTGGAAGGGCCAAATTTCGGTGGTGGAAGTTTTAACCAAACACTTTGACCAGGTGCTCAGATATCGAACTGTGTTTAGTTACTTCATCATCCTTTATTAACTTAGAATCAAAGGGCAAAGTTGTTGCCTTAATGGGAGCGGTAGGGGCAAACTATGGCCTCTAAGTCCGGAGGAAATTCTTTTAGCCTGCCTCTCTGTTGGGTGCACGCGTATTGTCGGTGTGCACGCATGAAATTTGAGCTTTTTTTATACAGCAGAAACGCTGGCAACCTGGGAGCTACTGCTGTAATTACCACTACTACTCGGTCGTAGAAATTGAATCACATTTTACCAACCATTAAAAAACTAGCTACGGTGTATGAATTTCAATTACAAATTAAGTGATTTGCTTCAAGTTAGCCCATAACTACATTACCCTAGAGTTGCAAATCAAATATCACACTGCAAATAACAACTAGAGCAGCGCTCCTAAAGGGCAGACTTTCGCCTAGTAATCAATACTAACACAATTTTCATACTAGTCAAGAGAGCTGTTAGTTTATTGGTGTCGAGGAAAGGGTCGACACAGAGCCTTTACATGTCCATACATTACAGGAGGTCCCAGCTTCTGAAGACGCCCCTATGGCTGTGGAGCGGGTGTACTGCGGACACTTCTACCACCACGACTGTCTGGACACATACATACGCACGCCACCCTTTACTGGGGGCAAGAAGTGTCATTCGTGCACGCTCAGGATATACCACGACAAGTGGAAACTTAGCCCCGCCCTCGCCGAGGCTAGATGGGCTCACAAGCAGGCGCGGCAGCGAGAGCTGGACGAAGCCATAGATTTCTTTGCATAGCCTTGGCTGTTGAGTGCATAGGCTATATATAGGTACTGAAAATGCTATAGTTGTTGGAACCAATATATACTTACGTTGTTATATCGCTCTTCATCCGCCAAAAGAAGGAGTTGGCGACCCGCATGGGAGTATATTTTTGTGCTTAGCTGCTAATATTTCGCTAACTTGACTAAGTCGTTTGTGTTTTGCCTGACTAAATCGTAGTCAGGAATCAGACCATGACCGCCTACTTGGTACTATTGAAAAACGACTGAGATATTTTAGTCATATAAAACTCAAGAATGCCGCGTGAGAACCGCATGATGGACATGAAATACGAAGAGCTGAAAACTGGATATACTGTACTAACTACCGCCGATGTTTCAGTCTGAACGCATTTGAATGCATTGCGGTCGTTAGCCTATGGCACATTTGTTGTTTTTATTCCAGATTTAGATTTAATTTGGGCTTTAGCTGCTTTGAAGTGTTTTGAGTGCTAAAGAAAAGCAATATATTACACGAAAGACCTTGTTTTGCATGCTAATTACTATGCCTGTTTTTATTAATCAAACTATGGCCAGCACAAGTTACTGGGTAGCTACTGTGAGAGCAAATCATTTGGAGTTTCGGCGTCATCGATTGAGCGGCAGGATTAAGCCTTCCAGATTTAACTTGTCCGGACTTTTGTATAATAGCGCAAGCGTCGCCTTGATTTAGGCTTCAGGCCTTAATTACTCTACAATTGCTTAGACTTAAAATTTTTACTGCCATCCCAAGCGTGATTCTCCTCAGGGGGCACAGAATAGGCCATAGGGTGAGGTTAGTTGAGGTTCGCCCATCCTGTGTTATGGGGAGCAGCGCCACCAGGGGGACCCTGTAGGTTAGCTGAGCCGTTAGCTAAGCCTGTGGGACGTCTCTCTCTTGTGCCCACTTTGCTTCCTTCCGATCTCATACTCCTTCTGGTATTATTTTCGTCTGTTCTTTTTATTTTTCCCGAATTGCTATTCCCATATATTAATATTTTTCGAAACGGGCTATTAGATGGCTAAGAATATTCATATACGGCCTGTTAAGTGGCCTTCTGGTTCGATCGAGGTACCAAAATCCTGGCCACCTAACGGCCTCAACCTTCAAAAAGTGAAAAAAATACTGTAAACACCGTGTATTTATGCAAATTTGGTTTGATTTTGCAGGAAAATAAGTCTACGTTCCAACGCACGCCAACTTCTCGATGGTAAAACGGGAAAAATTGCCAACTTCTCGATAGTTAAACGGGAATTTTTTTTTGTGCTGCCACCATCTACCCTACCACCAGCCCCCTTAAAATGAGCTCTTACTCTGCCAACCTTGTAGGTTAGGTAATCCAGGACTGGTTCCCGTAGTGAAATATGAAGTTTAAGACCTAGTGAACCCTTATAAAGACCTATATTTGACCTAGAACATTTGCAGAACCAGTCCTGGCCCCTAACCTGCAAGGTTCTCGGAGGGGGTGTACCTCCATCAGGCCAATTTGACATATATGTTGCAGCTTGCCGCAGTTCCTGCTGACGAGGTTAGTTTTGTAAAGTTAGGTAGGCTCTCCAAATTTCCTTTTCTGTCCCGCGAGGTGGGCCGCCGATCGAGGTGACCGACTTTTCCTCCTGCGGCTCTTACCTTCGCCTGTGCGGAGGGCCACGGAGAGACGACCGTCCGCTCGGGCGCTGCTTTCTTCTGTCTTCTCTTTTCGTCCATGGGCGCCAGTTCTGTGGTTCGGGTCGGAGAGGCTCGGAATGGAATTACAGCCAAGCGGCGTCCTTGGGGTGGGGCCTGCGCCGCTGCCGCACACCACCGCAGCTCACAGGGGAGGCCCAGGGGCAGGGCGCCTGCTACTGAAATGAATCATCTCAGTACTGCAATAGCTCTAAGTATCCGCCATGACGTAAAGCAGTGGTTTCCTATAACTGTTCAGTGTGGACCCCTGCAAAGAGAGCAGTACATTGTCGTAGACCCCTGGTGTTGTATGTATGCATTTTGCTACACATATGTAAAACCGGTCTTACAAAAGCTCCCTTTACCAAGTTTACTGGTACCTACAAAGTGTTTTGTTATCTCTCGTTTAGGGACGTTTTGCTGCTAGTGACAAGGATATGATCTCTGGGACAAAATTAGTATAATTGTATCCAAGCTGAACTGCACCTTCCCGTGGTGGCACCGTTAGTATACCTACTTTACATCTTCTCTCTTCTTTATTACTTCAGAGATATTTATTTTCGTTTTCCATCACAATCTGGAGTGTAGGTAGGACCAACGCAGTCAGCGCCTGGTCTTACCGGACCGTGGTTTTCTTTTTATTTGTTTATGAGTATCTGACCTACTGACAGAAGAGAGGTCGGCCGTCCGCGTGGAGGGGCGGCCCTTCGCGGTCCCCCCTTCGGCTTTCCTCTCTCTGGGGGACAGACTGGACCTCTCTATTGGACTCGGATATGAACCACGACACCTCCGAGCCGCCAGGACCGGCCCCGTCGCGGAGTGTGAGGACACTAGGGGGAGTTGAGGTCTCCACCGCCCCCGATGACCACCTCAACCAAATTTAATGGCACGATTTGGTTCCTAAATAAGCTAAGGTACACCGAAGGGGATCTTCTCCGGGCCCTCTCAGAGTCCGGAGTGAGGAGCGTTTATAGGGTGAAGAGAAAGCAAAATGGTAGAGACATTGATGCTCCCAGTTATATCCTCACTTTTGACGCTCATATCCTCCCACCAGCAGTGGAAATTAGCTGGGTGAAGTGCCCAGTGCGGCTCTATATTCCCCGCCTTCACCGCTGCTTCAAGTGCCAACAATACGGACACGGAGCAAAATCGTGTCGGAAAAGAACCCCAATATGCCACAATAGATCAAGACACCAACAACCGTGTACCGCACCAACCAGGTGTGCCAACTGCAATAAATCACACCCAGCTAACTCACCAACTTGCAGTGTTTACAAATATGAACAAGAGGTCCTGGCTACCCAGGCCAGGAGTACGTTAGTTACGGCGAGGCCAGGAAACTGGTGAAGAGCCGTCAGGCCCGGCCGGGCACGTCTTACGCCCGTGCTTTACGTGATTCGAGCGAGTGTGAGCGGTGCCCCGGACCCACCGGTACGACGAAAACCGCAGGCCAGCACGTCGCTGGCTCACAGAGCAACGCAGACTGAACCACCAAACCTGGACGAATCTGGCGCTGCTGCTACGCGGGGGGCTGTTGGGGCCCGTGCTGCCGCTGCTGGGACTGAGGTTCTCCCTGTTCTTGGACCCGGATTAATTAATTGGACCCGAAGGCGCGATAGCTATATTAGCGACCCTTGCGACGAGTGCTGCAGGGCCTCCCTCTCTGCCCGTGATCACGTACCCTACAGACGCCCATCCTGCACTCCCGATTTCTCCCTCAGCTCCTGCCTATGATTCTACAGTTTCTCCTGCCGCGACTGTGGCCGCAGCTGTGGTTACGCCCACTGTATCCTCTGGAGACGTTGCTGCACCTACTGACGCGTCCCGCAGTCTTTCGTGCCCACTTTGCTTCCTTCCCATCTTTTACTCGTACTGATCTGTCTTTAATCTGTTCTTACTCTTCTTCCCCGACTTGCTGTTTCCATGCGCGTTGATCCTGTGTGGGAACACCCTCGTGCATGGGTTCCACGTGTCTATCGTCACACTATGTGTCCCTTGCTTCTTCCTCTGTTAGATCGCCGTTGCTGTG
>LQNS02276924.1:4283138-4306633 GCA_001587735.2 Parhyale hawaiensis | reverse complement strand
ATTTTTACATCTTGATGAAATGCTAACTCTTCCAGAGAGGTAATCCATTTACTGGTCTAGAAGCTGGGCTTACTAGCTACATAAACTGCTTTTTAACACAAAAGTGGTATTTTGTACTATTTTCTGGAGGTCTCGTTAGTGTTACGGGACAAGCCATAACTCCATGTATTGGAGTTAGATCCATATGAAAATCACTCAGATGTTAGAAAACAAGTTTATCTAGCAGTTCCTATAGCTTTGTTTATTAATCTCAATGTTTTCTATTTTTCCTGTCAACCGATCATTAGCGGTCAAAACTGATCGGAGTTACTGGCTCGCCCAAAGTATCCGATCAGCCCACTATAACCGTTATAAAAAACTATTGCTCATAGAATAATGTACTTACTCTCAAAAGAAAGTTCAATTCATTTTCTTTCTTTTGATATAGAACAATTACCAGTTATCATTTTCATGGGAACTACCTATAAGGTGCAGAAATTTTTTTTCTTGCAAAAAGTTATCGGAGACTAACGCTCCTACCCTATGAGAAACAAGACTTAGCTAGCTGGCTATCATAAATGACTTAGTTGAATTTGCTCCCACCTCGGGTGGTCTTACACCACGAGGCATTATATTCGAAACATCTATTGGGCCAAATTCTTGCAGCAATGCTTTGGATGGCACTGAAATCAGAGAAATTCGCTGTGGAGTCTAAAATAAATGATACTAATTAGTACAGAAGGGTGTCCGAAGTCACCCACAAAAAACAAGACACAAAGATTTTTTTTTTTTGAGCACTCAAAATAGACATATTTTTAAACAAAGTCTAAAATGTCTCAAAGTGGAAGCTCATCATATTGATTGTCATATATGGTGGTATGCTCACTTTCACTCCTGACTGCACCAATTTGTCTGCCCCGGTGAAGTATTTTGATAGGAAAAAAGTTGATGGTTTACCACTCCTTACTTATGATTTTTTTTCATGTATAAAGCCTTATTGCAGGACCCCAAGACATCTATCTAAGATTGCACAGGTATTAATCTTTCATTCACAAGTAATAGTTTCTTCACACCATTTATAGCATTTGCTTGGATGTTCATTGTCTTATCTTTTCCTTAAACTGTCCAAAGTCTCCCGCGTCCAAGGTCACCCCGTTTTACGGTATTTTTTCCCATTTTCCCCCTAGCAGACAATTTAGACCTATACAGCATTTATCTAACACCCTACTGCACCTACATTAGATCCACAGTAGCCAAAAACGTTTAATTGGCCGCAGCTTCTCCCTAATCCCCACAAAGTGGAGCAACTGGCATGAAGAGCTCGCCGAGACAGACATTTTGGTGTACAACAACACTGGCTTATGCCTTGCTTGAGCCAGCCAGGATGCACCAGCTGGCTATGGTAACCCAGGTCACCAAAATGTGGGCGAGGGCTAGATTGTGGATACAGGTATATATAGGAAAAGGGGACATGTTCTGCTAATACCTTGGGGGTTGCTATCATAAAACAAGACAATAACTTTATTGTGTCATTATTTGTTCATTGTCGTCTACAATGCATAAGTAGGGTATTTCTTAGCAAAATGTGTATGTACCATATAGAAAACTGTTATTCTGGTTGTTACTTACTATCTAGTTTGAAGAGAAAAGGTGATTCCTAGCAATGTTTTGTCAATGAGCAGCTACAGTTAGATATTTTACAGTGGTGATTTTTAACATAATTGTGAAGATTTTAATACATTGAGTGTAGTCTACAACTCTCAAAATGGCGCAGAGCCAGCGCACACTGACAGAGCTGTTGCAGGCAGCCCAGCACATGTCCACCAAAGCAGATTCTGGCTACAGCTCATTGTTGTCATCTCCAGCACAGCCTGCTGATCCCAAGCCTTTGTCTGTTGAGGGGTCCAGAGATGATTTCCCTCGTGTTGACCGGTCTCTGGCGCAGCTTGTTCAGGTGAGATCCTGGAATTATTTTTGTAGCTACCTGGTGGTGGAGTGTGGCTAAGCACTTGTAAAAATCTGGAGCCATAGGGGCACATTTGCTCAGCAGCTATAGCTAACTCCTAGTCCCACTACTGAAAAGTTATCAGGCAGCAAGTAAGACCAAGCTCTGTTCATGATCAGAAACAATTGGGCCAATGATATAGCTATCTAAGTCATAAACTATATGGGTGTGCTTGTTTATTTATTGACAGGTAGGGTCGTATCTGTTATGGCGTTAGAAATGAAGGCAAAACCAATCCCTGCTAAAATAAAATTTAAAGGACTAGAAAAAGTGAAGGTGAATCATTGGCACTGACACCGTACTGTTTGTGTCGTATTAATGTAGTTATGTTGTTTGCCTTTATTTTTGATTGCTGAATAACTTAACCTTTTATTAAACAGGGTAGCTATCTCAGTTGCCTGAAGATTAACCCAATAGCTATAGGTATAGCTACCGCCAAAATTGTATATTTTGAGAACTTTAAGGCAGGGCTGGTTCCATTCCTGAATGTAAAGAGAGAGTGTAGAGTGGAGGTAGATCCCATTATTCCAACTCTTGACTTTAGCTGCTGTACAAAATTAACAATAATGGCTGTATTAATTGTACTGATAATGTTATTTTAACTCTAATTACTGGCACCATTGTGTAGCCAACTTTCACCCTACAACTGTTTCTCAACAGCACTGGTGTATGGTACCTATTGATGCTCTTTTAGTACCTATGGTACATTTACATGCAAGTGCACTTTGTCAGTGAACCTAAAATTATTATAAATGTAGCTTCTATGTGCTTCCCAACCTTCCTTTTTGCTGACCCAACTGTCCTGCAGTTTGGCTAGTCTACAAGCTAAATAAACCTGCTCGTGATGTGCATATTCCTTGAGGGCCCAAGCCAGTTTCTAGTGGGGAATGGTTCTTCTTATGAACCGACCCACCGTTGTAGACTTTGTTTGTGAGGCTCTGTTCCAACTGTCATACGGTATAAGAAAAATAGCAAGAGTTAAAGCTTGTTTGTGCCTAAGGTTTGAGGACTGGAGCTGGATATTGGCTGTAGCCTTGAGTGTAAGTTGGGCTTACTCCACCTGACTTGCAATTCTGGCAATAGCGCGATACCTACCTACCATAGCTACTCTGTTAATAGGCTTATTGTACTACTTTGATTTTATCATCCCCCCTCCCCGACAAATACCTAGCCTATATAAAAATTGAAAACAGCCAATTGTAATGACCAGGCTTAATGTAAGATAAACTTATCTGTAATGGTGTGGGTGATGTGGTTATGCCCTTGTATTTATCTTTCTAAAAATAGGTAACTATTTATAATGCTTTCATACATTGTGTTGTATCTGTGACAATATTACCAGTTTGTAGGGTATGTCAGAATTTTTTTAAATGCATGGTGTCAGACATGGCTTGTTCCAGCAGATGGGAGCAAAATAACGTTACATACTAGCTACTTACATATTTTACTTCACTTAACATTGGCCTAAAATAAGGAGTGGAGTTGAAGGGTTCCTAGTTCATAAATTTGGACACGTGCTGTTCCCAGGAGTGAGGGTTAAGGCTGATTGATAATTTTTGTTTGTGTTCTTTTGGCTAGTCGTCTGAAATGCACAGATTTCTTAGCTCTAATTCATGGCAATTTAAAGAGATATAAGAAATTTTTACGAGTGATACTGCAGTCAATCGACTTGACTATTTTGGTTGGCAGACACGCAGTTGTATTTATGAGGATACAACAAAACGTTTTTACATTAGCTAAGTGAGCGTATTTCGGCAGACTGGTGTGTAACCTGGCTTTAGACCTACTTTTTGAGTCTCCAACCCTGAGTACCTCCTAGGTATAATATCAGGCATGATAATGATATAAATTACTGCCCTTCTTATGATGGATGATGGCCACTGTTTTTGTTCTACTATAGCTATGCACCTTATAGGCTAGCTAGTTCTTTTAGGCAGTAGGCTAATAGTGAAAACTACATAAGTAGCTACCTGTGCATTTAGTTATAGCTATCATTGTAGCTACAATAATAGTATTTTTACCATGGGTACAGGTTGGAGAATTGCTTTGGCCTGGACGCAGTGGACGAGATTCCTCAAAGCTGCCTGCTGACCAGGAAGCCCACGCGTGAGTACTTAGCCTATGGCACTGTGTCTGAATTTTCAGTTATTCTAACTGGTCTGTTCGGCTCTAAAGATTTAGGATTGGGGTCTTAGTTTGATATTCCCATCCTATGTTTTGGGGAGCTGCATCTCCAGGCTAGTTTGACCCTAAGTAGGCCTTTGGTATGCCTTTCTTGCATGCCCACTTTGCTTCCTTCCATTTTCATTCTTTTACTGCTGGTGCTCCTGTTCCGTTCTTTTTCGACGTGTGCCCACGAGCCTTCGTGTCCTCTTTGGAGCTTCCATTGCGTTCCCGAGAGGCTCAACTAATCCTCATGATAGCACATAGGCCTACTTTGGCCTTGGCAGGTCTAGGTCTCATCTTGTTTTAGCTTCCTTTTCATACTGTACTTTTAATGATAAATTTAGAATAGCTACAATCATCTTTTCCGGCTGCTGATCCTTAGTATAGATAGCCTTCTTCTATTTTTCAGCTCATTCATTTGTTAATGGCTTGTCACATTATACATACGTATCCCCAGTTTTTTCTCACTTGAAATGGCCTGTCACTTAAACTTCCCTAACAAAATATGGGGCCGCCGCGGCTCCGCTCAGCATCTAAATTACAGTTGTAGCTTCTGCGGCGGCCCTGAATTTTGATAGGGTTGCGCGTAAGAACTGCAATTGAATTTTTTCTCTCCCTTTCCTCTGTGAGAAAAACAAGCGAGCTACGGCTGAGACCCTGCCTCCTAACACTGCAATACCGAGGTCACACCATACACTTGAGCGCTCAACTTATGAGCGGTCGTTCAGCTCGCATGTTCAACGTTCAGGTTATTTTAGATTTCGACTCTTATTGTCCGATCGGGGATGATGTTGATCTGATCGTAAGTTGAGCGTGCGAGATGTCGAGCTCGTTACTTCAGTTCGGTGGGTGTTTTATTGATCGATATGTGCTGGCGTTCAACTCATTGTCGCGATTCTTGTTCGGCCGTGTGGAAGATTTTCAGGCGATTTAGTTGAACGAGAACGAGTCGTCCAGGGCCAGTTCTTAGGGCCGCTGCAAAAGCTAAAACGAAACCGTAATTCATCTTCTGCGCGGCTTGTTAAGCGTGTACAAATACAAATAAGCTTGCCGTGAAAGTTTTTCTTCTAAAGATATTCACCCGTTCTCGGCCATCCCCTTGTACCTATATCGGGCGATTATCCGGCAGTTGTCTAGGTTATTCATACCAATTTGAAACTATTTGAAAAATGCTAAACGATTTAGGAAACTAGGCAATAACCAAGACGTCCTCTATTCTCTAGCTACGGTACAGTGAAATTTGGCCCGCACCGCCGTACTCCAGCCACACCGCGTTGGTGTCTTCTCTTTTGTAGCTATTTTTTCTGCATAAGTTACCAGGGGCGGCAAGCACAAGTGTGCATTGGTTGATCCCCTGCCTTACATAATGTATTTATTTTTTTGCTCCCGCATGTAATAGCTCTTACGTAACATGCTGGGGGTGCTGAAAAGTTTATACATTTAGCCGCTATAGCTACCCTTTATCGAGAAAGTGACCGTGTGTGGTTACTTCACCCTGCTTATTTTTATGAAGGTGCTGTCAGTCATCCGATAAAGGGTTAATAGAAGTTTGTATAAAGTGTGTCAAAATACAGCCATTATTATCTTTTCTGGTTAGAAGGTAACTAGGTAATGTGTTCAGATAGGCATGCATCTCGAGGCACTGTCAGGTTGGTGAAGATTGATGTCAGAAGTTCAGGTTTGTTGCAATAAAACTAGGGCTGAGGAGTCAGAGTAAGTCGGACCTTTTAGTCCTGTCAGTTTCCGACTCTTTGGACAGTAAAAATCTCCGACTGTGATTCTTTCTTATCAAAACAGGCCCTTTTTGTCTGAATCCGACTCTGAAACCGTGATTAACGGTGAAAAAACTCTGAAGTATGAAGCTAGACTAGATACCTATTCATTTGTTTGTGCTTTCGAGAGCATCATTTCACCTACAACAAACGTAAATGTGATACCTGTAAAATTCTGCCGGTTTTATAGCAACGTAGGGCAGGCAACCTGTTCTTTTGATGTCAGCCTCGTCTCTTGACGACAACCTTTGCTCTCAGGGGTATATTCTGGCGGGCCCTATCCCTGCCACAATATATTTGGGCATCACGCACCCAAGGGTCCCGAGTGCCTTTTCCACAGGAGATGTTGCAGCTTGCCGCAGTTCCTGCTGACGAGGTTAGTTTTGTAAAGTTTAGTAGGTTCTCTACTTTCCTCTTTCTGTTCTGTTAGGTGGGCTGTAGATCGAGATAGCTGACCTGGTACGCGGGACATCTCTAGTCTCTCTCGTGTGGAAGGACACAAAAGGGGCCGACCACTTGAGTGTCTCCTACTATACTTTGCGCCTTGTTTCCCTGCCCATAGTAGCGCATGGGGCACCACGCCTACCCAATATGCGGTATTTGAATACTGCACATGTAGTTTCTCTGTTGAAACGCCTGAGTTGCGGTTTTGGAGGTTAAACAAAATATATAATAATAATAACAGTTTCTCTTGATCTCTTGATGACCACCTCTTCTCTTGATCACGGCCTCTTTTTTTATATAACAAATCTATGTTGCGGTAAGTTCATATTTACCGGTACCTGTTAAGAAATGAAGCTATTCAGAATCGCGTTTAAGTTCGCCTTATTAAAGGTAAAGAAAATCTTACCGTTACAGCGATTTCTCTGTGTAAAGGTTTGTCATACGGTAGTAGGGTTGATTGCGCTACGCCAACTTGCTCTGAAGGTTATGTTTGATTGATGCAATGAGTGGTGATAGAATTGTGTGTGACGGCAGCTCCCAGTTCTTTTGAATCAAATTTCTGGGACTACCTTCTCTTGAGTCGTATTTAAAACGAAAGTCCTGATACGACGGGAACACCGTCTCCTGCAGCTTCTTGCATTCAATGCGTCGTCTCCATAAGCGCTGCAGACACTAAACATTTCTAATGAGCTTTATAAGTTAAGAGGAACAAGTATTGACTGTATACTAATTAAAGGCATATATCAGGTACCTATATAACGTGAGGCAAAAATCTAATCTAAAGCGTCCATTTACAATGTTGAGCAGTACTTTACATTTGCTTGCTGTGAGTCACAAGCAGTCTGCACTGGAAGCTGGGATTTATTAACTTAGGAGTTACCTGACTTCTTCTTTCCTCTTCGGAAACATTTTAATATCTATCTGAAATAGCATGTCGCTATAACGTTTAAAATTTAAAATCAAGTTGAGGGTAAAGACGATTGATCTAAAAGCCATTATGAAAAAAAATGTAAAATTTAATTATGCCCGAATAGAAAAATATTCCTAGTGCTTCGTTCTGTTTCTGCTGTATGTAAAAGAATCCAAGTTGCCATTACTCAGCCGCATCACTGCTGTTTTGAAAGAAAACCTATTCCTCTTATTCCGTCGCTGCTGTGAGCTAAAGAAAACCTATTCCTCTTAATCCATCATTGCTAGGTGCGAACGAAACTATATTCCTCTTAAACTATCACTACTGTGTGCGAAAAATAATTATTCCTGATAATCCGTCACTGCTCTGGGTGGTAATATCTCGCCTCTTTTTCTTGCTCCGCTCCTGTGTGCGGAAGAATTTTCCTGTTGTTACCTCGTCACTGCTGGGGGTGCGAGAGACGCGCCCGTGTTGCCGCATCACGGCCACTCAGTGGCATGGCGAGATGCCGTCCCGTCTGCGCTATCGTCTCTCACGACGATTTGTGTGCGTGTTTGTGTACGCAGATCTTGTGCGCGTGAGCGGCGTTCAAGTTGGTGCACCGCACTGCTCGCTGTATCGCTGATTAAGTTGAGTTAGGCTATGTTAGGTAATGTTGGGTAGCGTTAGGTAACATTAGGTAACGTTAGGAAAGGTTAGATTGGGTTAGGTAAGGTTAGGTTTGCCTAGGTAGTGTTTATTTTAGTGGTGGTGCGCGCAGGAAAGCTTACGTGAACGCAAAATCGTCGTGAGAGACGATAGTGCGTCCCGTCTGTATCTCTGCGGGAGGTGCGTACCGTCAGCGGATGTCGTCCACAAGACGGATGAGAGGATCTGCTGCTGGTGCAAAAACTTGGACGATGTTGCGTCGCGACTTCCTACGTACAGACCTGCGGGGTAGTGGTGAAGCCCAGTTGGAACCCTAGCAAAATTCATGGTCGCCGCGCATAAGTTGTAAACGGTTTTGCTTCTGCGGCGGCCTTGGTTTTTGCGAGGGTAATGTTTATACGATTAGCCAGTGCCGCTCCTACTGACTGCTGATAAATGCCTGAATATGATAGGGGTGAAACTGAAGCTTCTGACATGGCTAGAATGTAAAGACTGCAGTACGTAGGGGAACTACCTATATAGATTGGCTAATGATATTTAAGCTTATATGCTTGACTAGTATGAATTTTAGGCAGGTATGCGGCGTTCGACTCGTTGAATCGCTTTTCCGGCGCTAACTCTGAATCGATTACTCTTGAGACGTTCGGAAAGTTAATCGTGCCTTCGTGGTGGAGTTTTCAGTCGTCTCATACGCAATGTGGTTACTTCTAATGCCTCCAAAACTGTACAGAGTTGCGAAGCCAACGCTCCTGTTTAAAGTTCCGGACAAGTCAAGCACTGCGGGCCTCTCTTAACTCGGTAACGACTCCGATTTGCTGCTGCTGTTGTTGTTCGTCGCCATCGTCAGGGTCCGCCAGTGCCAACTTGGGGAGGAGGCTCCGGGGGGGGGGGCTAGGCAGAGGGGGGAGATAGTCGAAGAGAGGAAGAGAAGCGAGGAAACGTGCAGCTCCTAGCGGGTTCAGCCAGAGACTGCTTACCGAAAGGTCGGTGATGTGATTAGTCCACGAGAAGAGGTGACGAACGGACTGTTCGCCCAGTCCTCACAGTTGACAGGAGGGATCGTCGACCCGTCCCACTCGGAACATATAGTCCGCTAAGGCTGAACAGTGGCCGACTTGCTGATAAAATAGAATGCCGTAACGCTGAGCAGTGCTCTGGTGTCAACCCAGTAGATCTAATAAGGTACGGCACGTGGTGCAACAATCGTCCCGCCGAGAGGCAGGTTGCGGCGGGAGTCGGACGTTTCTCAAGTTAGGCGCCGGGGTCGGACACCCGTCTATCGCAGGTGTCGGTAGTTGGTACTAAATAGTGTATTTTCTTTATTAGTTATTTTGTTTGTCAGATCTTAAAGAAGCCTGAGATTTTTGACCGCAGGGAGAGAGAGAGTCGGACAATGGCAGGCCCCAGGAGTCAGAATCTGACCATCCAGTTCCGAGATTCTACCCAGTGATCCATTCCCAGGGGTGGGCCTCTGTGTAGGTAAAACAGCTATGACAACTGTTTCATTTTTGTATCAGCTGCATAAGCCAAAAATAGCCGTCCCTGTGATGGCTGGCCAGCCAGCTTTTTGTGGTTTGGGTTCCCTTTATGGGGCACAGGATCGACTGTTTGCTGTAAGGTTATAGGTTCACCCACGCTAGGGGAATAGCGCCATCTGGAAGGCTTTCATAGGCTACTTCAGCCTCAGCTAGACCTCCAAAGCATCTTTTCTTGCCTTCTTTTACCGGCTTCTTATTTCTCGATTTGCTGGCGGCTTTTCTTCTGCTGTTTCGCTCAAGTTTCCCAATGTGATGTTCCCATGCCCGAGGTTCCCTCGTACATTGGTCCCCCATTTTCCTTGACATACTAGACGTCCCCGTTGCTTCTCTGAAAACGCGGCGTCGTGTCTAGAAAGGCCTTATTTATGTGAATAACTGACTCATTTATTTGTGAAGCTCTTCGGTGATTCTACGTTCTAATTCCGTCGATCTTACCGAATTCCTTCTATATTTTTGTCCTGATTGGGGTTCCGTCCGTCCATTCATTCATTCATTCATTCATTCATTCGTCCGCCTGCTCACGTGTTAGCTACGCTTTCAGTCTTTCAGTATTAGTTGAAGGAAAATTATCGTATCATGTTTTCAGTTTAGGAATAACAGTTGCCGGTTTTTAGCTTTTACTCCGCCCCCACAAGTCATGCATTTACCTTCTGACTTAAAATATATAATTTTACACATGTCCACGATATCGCTCCGGGCGCAGAAAGTGAAATATTTATCTCGTGAAGTTATCATAGGTCCCGCCTCTAACTATAATTACATTGCTAGGAATATTAACTTCGTAGCCTTCCCTTCCATTGCCAGTAAAGATAAGAGAAATTCTTGGATATCTCCAATGCTGTTGTGTTACGAGTACGATATAAGTAGGTTCTCATCAATTTCCCTCAGGAATTTCCGCAGATCACGCCAGTACTCGGTAACCTGTGACCTACACCACTCACAAACAAACGTACTGGGGCATTTCTTCAGTATTTTTGCGCCGAAATTAACAGCAACGATGACGTCACGACTGATCGCTTGCATTAAATTGTATGTTCGTATCCATGATACCAGCGCGATTTAGTTTTCCTTTGACTGTGATCAACGCATAGCCTACTTGTTTAACAAATAACACAGAATTGGTGAGTGTCTAGAAATCGTGCAATTTGAGGGTCATAGGAGTCGGAAACTGGCTGAAACCAGGCGTCGGAGTTGGAATTCCACGCGACTTCACAGCCCTGTTTACCACCCGTACCGGAACATGACTTATCTTAGTAGGTAGCTAATTCATGAACTTCCGTTCTCCAATTTTTGGACGTTGCTAATACCTAGTTCTATTCCCACGGGAGGTTATATTTGATGGGCAGCCCTGTCGTGCCTGAATTAGACAGCTTTTTATCGTTTCGTAAGACTTAACCCAACGTGCGTCTGGACGCTCCAGCCCGCGACCCACCTCGGTGGACTGGCTGCGGCATACAACAAATATATTTAACCCATTAGAACCAGCAGCTCTTTTTCCGGACGCTTCAAATAGTGTTATTCCTACCTCCACCAGGGTCACACCCTGCTGAGCCGCTGGCCCGCTTCTTGATGCCGCTGCCAGGGCTGCCAATGGGATATTTGAAAAAAAAAAATCTTGGGGGGAAAACCCATACTTTGACAGCCTTGGGTGCGGACGGACAGATTCACTGACACGGTGATAAGTATATACTGATAACGCGACATTGCAGCGAATACTCGCACTGCTAATATATGGACATAGGTATAGCTAGTGTTTGTATCTTACTCGAATGGGTCTAGTAGGCACGCCCCTCAGTTGTGGCTGACCCTATCCGTGTCAGAACATCTATGGGCCTCACGCCCCCAAGGGCTAACCCGAGAGACTTACCGCACGGATTGTTGCGTCTGGCGCAGCTGCTGTTGATAAGCTTAGTTTGTAAGGTTCAGTAGGTTCTCTGTACTTCCGCTCCGTGAGATGGGCCCCCGATTGTAGTTAGCGACTCATCCCACTGCTCCCGTGTGGAGGGCCACGGTAGCGGTTATGTGGCGATGTCTGATCAGCTCTCGCATAATTGAATACCAAAGTACGACAACGGTAGTAGTTGATAAGATTAATGTACTCGCGGAATTGTCATCCCACAGCCGAGCACAGCCTCAGTCTGAGTAGCACTGAACCTCAAACAGACATTGTTCGTGGACGCACCAGTGCAGACCCATGCTGTAGCTTACACAGCCTCGCTTTCGCTTCAGTGCAGCTGCCCGTACAGAATGCAAAGGCCGTGGAGGAAAACCTGCTCGAAAATACCTTACCCTGTGCACTCTCTTGACACTCACATATGTATCACGAGTAGCTCTCGTGTTGCAGAGTTTACTGCCGCCACTTTCCCTATCTTTATCTGCTGCCGCTGCTGCGTGCATTGCTAGACGCGCGTTAGTTCTGCGATACTGGCCCGAGGGATGACGTCACTGCCCCATTTATAGCACTGTCATTGACTTCTAACGTAGACCAACGGTTTGAACTTTGCATTGTTTATATCGTCCTGTATATATAGGTGACGTGATTGTCAGGTTGCCATCATATACTGCAGGTGACGTGGTTTTGGTGTTACCATTATATAGGCGACGTGATTGTCGGGTTGTCATCATATAGGCGACGTGATTGTCGGGTTGTCATCATATAGGCGACGTGATTGTCGGGTTGCCATCATATAGGCGACGTGATTGTCGGGTTGCCATCATATAGGCGACGTGATTGTCGGGTTGCAATCATATAGGCGACGTGATTGTCGGGTTGCAATCATATAGGCGACGTGATTGTCAGGTGAACACCATATAAGTGATTTTCTGGTTCACGGAGTTAAGCTCTTAACCTTCGAACGCTTTACCGCATGCTCATCAATTTTTTTTAGATGTTATTAATCGTTTTTTTGGTAAATACCTCATATGGTTATTTACATAATGCTATTCCTACGAGAGCATTATTCAGTGGCCCGGTAAAGGGTTTATTCTGCTATTCTCACGACAAGTTGGTCACGGGTTCATTTCTGGCTCGCGTAAATTGTATACGTCCTCGGGCACCATTCGGCCCCAGGTAGCTATAGTGCTCCTGTTGCCACGGAAAGTGATGCCTAATGGAGTCACTTCACTCTTAATTGGTAAGTTAAAGGTCACCTTAGTTTATTGCAGTCATTGATTGTGTGTTAATTTGCATTTTAGAAGTCGCTCTAGCGAGGTTAAAGCGAGGCTGTTTAGGCAACATTATTGTATGTTGGCAAGTCTGTTCAGGGCGCGAGCTATATTATTGGCATATGGGACGTTGGTTCGTTGTTTTACTACCTACTGTGGCGTGAGATTGCGCTGTGCTGCGGGCTGTACGCTTCCACAAGGGTTCCATTTAACCTTTTTGCACCCACCATAGCCTTCTGACTACGCTAGACATTGGGCTAAAATAGGCTATGCAGTCCTATTTTTAGGATTTTTTCACAAGTGTTCAACTTTACAGGAGAAAGGAAAGCTAAAACGCCTCGTAATGTAAGACGATCGACCGCGGTAAGTGCTGAGTCAGGATTTATAAATTCAACGCCGTCATTTTCAATGGCCAGCTTACTCTAGATTTTTTGCTTCCTTCACATCTCAGCCAACCGACCTGACTGCCAGAAAAAAAGTGTAATGATGGCTCCACTCGTGCCTCCTCATTTTGGGTGGACAGACAAACAGACATGCAATGTTAACGAAAACATTATTAGGGCCTACCGTTCTTCGCTGCGCTTGCGGGTGATAAACATAGTTTTTTTTTCCAAAATACACGACTGCTTGGAGAGCTATGTATTAAGTATGCTTGTCGTTATATATATAGCTAATGAAGGGTTTAGGTGTAAGAGGGTTCATTAAGTGTAATTTTGTTGCATTAGGTGTAATTGTATGGTTTAATAGGCTTTTAAGTGTAATTAGCCTACAGGCCAATGAATACGTACGTGTAAGGTTAGGTAAGGCCAGGTCTAGTTCTGCTGACGTCCAATAAGCTAAAAAACAAGGTCTGGTTCTGCTAAAAAACCGAAATATACGATTTAAAATTGACGCTAAGTAAGGCCAATCAAAGATTGACGCTAAGTAAAAAAAACCACTTATAACATAAAAAAAATCTTACCTAAAAACTAAAAAACAAAAACAAAAAAAAACACTAAAAACCCTTATAAATGCAGTAAAAACACTTAGGAACGCTAGCAGAACCAGTCCTGGATTGCCTAACCTTACACAGGCCAGCTCATTGGAAGGCGTTCTTCTAGTAGGGGAGGTTGGTCGGGGATAGGAACGGATCAAGCCAAAAACCCGTTTTGAGCGTTTATCTATCAAGAAACGTGGTTTTTTCTCGCGTAGATTTTAGTTTGTTAGGTGTAATAGTCAAACTACAACTAACGTCCGCTGATGACATTTAACGTAGTGTTTAGTAATATTCTGTTACGTTTAAACCACCAGATCGCCATATATACATATATATATATACTGTATATATAAGGCTAATAAACTCTGAGAAGTACAGCGGTGCCATATTGCTCTGGGTTAACTCTGAGGCACCATTACACTGGCCGTGACTCAGCTCAAGATTTAATTATCACTTTGGGCTACGCTCAGCCGGGACGAATAGGTAAATTGATGGACATTTTAATGTGTTTCAACGCCATAGAATAGGTACGGTACACTGTAAGAAATGCATCTAATCGTACTTGCATAATCGGTCCTTGGCTGTGGTTTTCCGTACACACCACACTGCGGATTTTATCTGATATAACGGCAATAGCTTATAGGGGACCGGAACGTGATTCTCGGCTCCACTCTCGGAATGGGCCCGTCTATTGTCAACGGTCTAATTTAAAATGGTAAGTAAAATTTAGTGCAGGAAAAATTACTAGGCAAAGGCAAGTCTAGTTATATTTTTGTTCTGTAGTTTTTTCAACGAATTTTTCCGTTACTTGACCGTAGATTCGTAACTTTCTGTAGAAAATGGACCGATTATGGCACAGGTAGTTATCGTTGTACATTTTTTTAAATTTCCTTTACTGCGCGTTTCTAAAATCTTGAAGAAATTTGCCCTCAAGGGGCATTGAATGTGCCATAGGTTAATTCGGTTTGTTAGGACTACCCATCCTATACGAGTAGGTATGTTATACCTACTACAGGGAGCAGCGACCCCAGGGGAACACTTTAGGTTGCCTTCGACCTTAAATAACTCTCGGAACGTGTCTTCCGTGTCCAGTTTGCTTCCATCTATTTTTATGCTGCTGCTGACGAGTCTCTGACTCTTTGTTCTGTTCTTCCTTTTTTCCCCGACTTGCACTTCCCATGCGCGTTGATCCTGTCAGGAAACACCCTCGTACATGGGTTCCAAGTTTCTATCAACATCGTATATGTTCCTTCTTTCTTCGTTTGTGAGATCGCAGGTTGTGGTGGGAACTAGGGCTAATACTATTTAATATGACTTTATATGCACTGCTACTTTAATAGGAAACCAAATTTTGGGAAAGCTACTTTATACTACCTGCTACTCTGAGCGGTGCCGTCCCGGTAATGAGGACGTCCCACCGAGAGGACCTGAACACTTATTTGGGGACCACTTTAATTCACAAACTAGGTTTCAAAATATGCTATTGCTACGAGATGCCCACATTCTATTGGGACCTTAATAGGGTTATTGTGAAATGCTTTAATGAAATTTCCTAGTATGCTCTTCCTTTGCTCGGTGACATCCCAAGTAAACGTCGGTTTCTCGGATTCGGAAAGAATTACTTGAAACGTCCTCTGGGTCGGACGCTAGGTGGTATAGTATGAGTAGGCTTGCTAACAAATATTTTGTTTTATTTTTTTTTTGTTTCAACTTTCGTCATCTGTTGACGCCCACGCTGCTGTCTATAACCAATATATATAATGCTACGCATCTTAAGAGAAATGAAATTTTATGCCACTTACTCTTTCGTGAATTTTCCTTTGAAGCACGTGGTGCTCTCCAGAATGCTCCATGAAATACGAATGCATTATTAAATTAAATAGTACCATTCCTGGATCTTGCACACCACCACTACATTCAGAGTAGTCAGTCTCCTGGGAGAGTGAGTGCACCACCCTTCCTCCGGTTTTCCGTGCGCTGAACACCTCTTTGAATTTTTCTTTTTCATGAGGTTTAGTACCAGTTGCGATTTTGCTCTAATCTGAGAATCTCAACTGTGTCTAATCTTTCGCGTTCCAGTGATTTTCATTTTGGGGACCAAGAAAAGGTCACACGGTGCCAGCAGGCGAACGGCCGACGTGGAACAGCAGCAGTTTTGCTTTTCTCCTGGATGGTGAACTCTGTTTGTTGGTGATCCGTACCATGTTTACTTCGTCAGACAAAATTGCTGACACGTTCCGTTGGACGGTGCAACGGCCCTGCATTATTGCACATCTCCTTGAGGGTCAGCTTACGATCTTCCAGGACCATATCTATGTATTCTGAAGGACAGTGACTGGAATTTGAAGAACAGCGACATTTTGAGGCGTTATCCCAGTCAGTCGACGGCCGTCACGAATGGAGAACATCGTCTACCGTTGATCTGTCTTGTTTATTACTAGTGTGCCTGTGACCTAAAGAATGTTCTCCAAATGCTCGCCTGAACATTTGATGCGTTTTCGTAGCGAAGTTTCGAGTTTGAAACTAAAGTTTATGCAGACGCAGTTCTCTGATATCCACTATTAGCAATCTCGCGTGTAACGCAGCACACGAGGTTAGGAATATGCACTTAAAAAAGAATCGCGATCGGTTTAGCACAGAGCAGTTTGACCCCTCGAGAGGCATAGGATGGGTCATAGGGCTAGGTTAGGTTCGTCCATCTTATGTTATGCGGAGCAGCTAACCCAGGGGGTTTATGTAGGTTACCTTAGCCATTAGCTAGGCTTTCGGGACGTCTATCTTTCGTGCCCACTTTGCTTCTTTCTGATTTTTTACTCCTACTAATCTTTCTTTCTACTCTTCTTCCTCTTCTTTCCCGACTTGCTGTTACCATGCGTGTTGATCCTGCGTGGAAAGACCTTTCTTTGTGCGTGGGTTCCTCGTTTCTATCGACATACTATATGTCCCTTGTTTTTTCCTCTGTGACATCGTCCTGGTGGGTTTAAACCTCGGACTCTAACTAACCAACCAAGCCGTTTGAAGCACTGGCTCACTAAGGATCTATGATGTAGCTACCTCCCCTCTGGTGACGTTTAGTTTTACTAACTACACTTCAGGTGCTGCTCTGATATTCCGAACTTTTGGATGTCCTTCGTATGACAAAACAGTGTCACATGGCATCTCGCTCATTGCGCCTGGCTTCTTAGTCAGAAAAGTTTGAGCGAACCTAATTTTTCTGGATTTAAATAATGTTTTTATAAACTAGCTATGTGTTGCAGTAGTGATTGTCGGTTTTTGGTACAACGAGTTCTTTCGTACTTGATTTAGTTTTTTACTCGTGGTAATGTGTTCACATCTGTGGTGACACTTGTGTGTCGCACCGTGTGTTGCGTCACCCGAACACAGTTCTGATCTAAAGAAGTGCTTTGAAGTGATACGAATAATAAAAGTCCCCCGTTATGGTGAACCCCAGAGCCCTCAAGTCTAGTGAGTGATACTCTTCACTCCGTAGAAGTTCCTTCCGTAAACGAGTTTCCGTAGTGTTTAAAGGTAAAATCGTATTAATCCTGTAATTCGAGGTTTAATATTGCTCTTTCCATTATTTAAAACGTTGCGTGTTTGCTACATTTTGAGACAAAGCACTTACCCGTGGCCAAATGGTTTCATATAGGCATAATACTTCTGAATGAACGCAAAATGGTTTTACGCGCCGTAATGGGTGATTAATAGTGATACTTCTTGACTCTAGTGCAGTACTAGTATTTAGTAATGTAATTTCCTTACGTAACTGATACTTTTGTCGTGTCTTTTTTCGTATACATAAGCTGTTAACATTATGAGTGACATATATTGCTTACCTCACGAATTCAAGCCATTTTCATAGTTTTTTTTTATCGACAGGACTTTGTTCTTCCGTATTTGGACGACGCCCCATTTTTTTTCGTTGTTGGGGCACATGTGTCCTGTGTAACCGTGTTTGGTGCTTCTTCCTCCCTTCGTAGTGTCTCTCCCCTCCACCCCTCATTCCCTATCCCCGTCCCAGCCTCTCAGTGGGGAATTTCGGTGCCAGTTTTCCTGGTTATAACACTTCCCCTCTTGACTACTCGCCCTCCAGCTGTACCTACCGCCCTCCCCTCCCCTTCCCGCCTCTGCCTCCCCACCTCCCATTGTGCCCTGTCCTCTACACTCCCTCGTACATTTGGCCCACTTGTTTGGTTGGGTCCAAGGGGAGTGTGTTGGGAAATTCATAGGTAGGACCCATTGACTTTGTGTGTGTCTTCGCGTGCGCTCTCCTTTTTTTACATTTTAGTCATGTTGAAACTTCCATAGGCAGAACAGACAGACTCGGAGTAAAAGAGCACCAATGGGTACGCCGGACAAAGCAGAATTGGCGCAACAGGGATGGGGTTTCGCGAGTAGTGGCTTTGCCGTCATTGGTGCCTAGCAACTCTTCACCGCACTCACTGCTAACCTTTGGTTTCAAAATTTTTGCATGCACTCAGTTTCTTGAATGAAATCAGTAGGTAATAGGTGTTCTGAACCAAACTGGGACTGCATAAGTAATGACTGACCGAATGAGGGCCCTATTGTTAGGACCAACATTTCCTTGTTCTGGCCTCAGTTCCAACCTGGGCTTTGAGGATACGAAGTTTAGATGACGCGCAATTTTGGGTTTGTGTGACGTTCTTAGAGATGTTGAAATTGGTGTCCCAATGGGCGTCCAATATTTTGCAGTATTTATCTGCGGAGAGAGGGGATTCACGCAAAGTTACCTCCTTGTGCATGTTTACCTCTTGAGTATTCGGGGTGAACAACGTGTGTGTACCAACCAAAACATCAGCTGCAATGTTAACTGCCAAGTCAGTTCTGCTTAGGAAGTGTCACCAAGAAACATTCTGACATCTCTTCAGATTTTGTGTGACCTAAACTTTAAAAGTTGTGCGCTCTTTCGTTGTTCGCAATGAAGCAGCAGAATATTCGCACGCTTTGTGTTGCGCACTGAGGAAAAAAGGCTGTAGTGTGAACCCGGCGTTAGTTATATGCTTCTCTCCAGTCGGTTGGCTGCAGGGTTGCGGAGTTTGATGGACAAAGTCTGACTCCTGGGATTTTCCAGCCTCCGAGTGAGTACTTGGACCCCAATAATAACTGACCCCGATTTTTTCTTAATAAAACAGGCCTATTTTCACCAATTCAATTTCCTTATTCAAGCCAGTTTCTGACTCCGATTCTTGTCTGTAAATCTTAGCCAGCAGTAGCTGAGGACCGACCGGCCAACCCCGACAATTTTTTGCTACCCCGGCCAGCTTGACTCAACGCTGGCCCCGGCTAAGCCATAGTAGTGACTCCGGCCTCAACCAGGCCCCTGCAAAATTTCAGTACCGGTCTGTCCCTTTTAAAACCCCCTGGAAACCCATACACTTTTTCCTACCGGCCTCACCAAAGTCATTGTTGGTGCTCTCGGCCCCGCCATCCGTTGCATTTCAGCCCCGGCCAGTCTATAACCCGCACTGTCAACGCTTCGGTTGAACTCGGAAGGCCCTAACCAGCCCCGTCGCTTCTATTGCGTCGCTGTTGTTTTGACAGACACAGAACGAGGACCTGATAAGATGGAGACTTTGGTCGGCCAGGTGGGCGATAACTCGCCTGCGTAGCCACTGGTGATGGCACCTGGGGCCCCCGTGGTCATTTGGTACATGCTTATCTTCTGACAACGAGACGTCCGAGGTTTGTGTGGTAACCATGCAACTGCTGCGACCCGTAGCTGTAGCTGCTCGTTCCTATCTCTGGATTGACCCAAAATTAGGGTATCGTGCATTTTGAAAATCTGTAACCATATCTTCAGTGTGACCCAGTAGTAAGGTACCGTGTTAAACATTATGAAAAATGAGGGCGGTGTGGTATCCGTGCCACCAGCAGCGATCAGCGCATGAATTTTTTTTTTTTTAAGATATCGCTCCTCTGGCTACAATTACAGCCTAGCAGATTATCTAGGCTAATCTGCCAGGTACATTTCTAGGTAAAAAAAAATAAAAACAATAGGCTTTACTTATAAGTTGTCCCTCGGTACATTACGTATTTTGCCGATAAAGAACTTGACTGGAAACTTTGACAGCCCTCGAAGACTTAAGCCCTATCATTTTAAGGTCAATACCTATGTGTTTAAAAGTAGTAAGCTAGTGCTCATCTGCGAGAGAGTGTTTTTTGTTAGCAATCGTGAACTATGGAATATGATCGAACGATTGCTTATGTTATTACATGGTCGATTTGGTGGTCCACCTCTCTAGCTATTTGGTCCACCTCTCTAGTTATTTCATCGCTGTCGTGGAGTTGTGATCTTCTCACGAACTGGAAAAACTTCATCCTGAAGGCCATTTGATCATTCCTCTGTCATTCCTCGCCTATGGAGGACATATACGTTCTGCTTTTCTGCAAGTATCTGTAGTTCATATATATTAGGGTGGCCCTTATTAGGGGGTAAAAATCAAAATGATTTTTTTTAGAGCCCTCAGCCTATAAAATGAATCCAACTGCTTCAAAAACATTGTTGTACAATTCATTTGCAATTTAATTAGTATTTAGAGGTAGTCCAGTGCGTTGGAATTTATCCTGTTGTTAGATTGATTGCTAACTTAATGAGAATCATGACCAAGGCTAATAGCAGCTTCAGTCAAAATGAATATAGCTCTTCTATCTGATACACAAGAACGATGAAGTGAAGCTGCAACAGAAAGTGTAAGAATCCATTTTTCTTAGTAGGTACGGTAGCTTTAGAGCACTTGGAGCAAGTCTGTTCTGTTTCTTCAGAAATGCTTCCTTCAGTGCTGTTTAATTTTCACAGCTGCTGCTGGTAGATGAAGTTGATGCTTCACATCCCTTCTTGCTCCTTTCTTTACGCATGTCTTCAGCCTCTCTTCTTAGTGCTATACCCTTTTACGGCCTTTAAGCAGTTGTGCTACCATGTACGAGAGCACAACTTGTGGGCGGCCGGACTACCTAACGTTATCAGAATGCTCTCAAATTTTACACAGAACATTTTTTCCATGAACGGATCCAGCTTGGATGCTGAGAACAAAACTTTTCAAACCTTCAAAAATGAAGGGCCACCCTAATGTATACAGAATGGATGTGTGTGCTGTATGTAATCAAATCCAACATTGCACTCATGAGTCACTAGCACGAGTAGTGCATGCGTAGGTCGGGGTTTGCGGAGTCAAATAGATCAAGTCCGACTCCTGTTTTCAGCCAGTTTCCAGCTCCGACTCCTTGTCCTACCTTCGACTCCAAGTTTTTTTTTTTAACTAGGCCAGTTTTTACCATTTCCGATTCCGACTGTTGGGTCCAGCCAAATTCCGACTCCGACTTGTGGCCCCTCGCAATGTCTTACCTCTACCGACTCCCACTGTATAACCCCGGCATAGGCGCGTCACTTTGCTCTTCCTCACTTTGCTTCCTTCCTCTTCATACTCCTATTGGTGATGCTTTTTTTTGTTGTTCTTCTTCTTTCCCGACTTGCTGTTCCTATGCCCGTTGATTCTGTGTGGAAACACCCTCGTGCATGGGTTCCCCGTTTCCAACGACATACTGCATTGGTAGCGGTGGGTAAACCAGGAGAATACTACTACTACTACTACGACGATATACAACATGTCCCTTCTATTTCCTCTCTTGCTACATCGTAATTTTATCTAGAACGACTTAAACAACTTATTCACTCGCTCATATAGAATATAGTGATGGAATTGTTGCAATGAGAGCTGCTTAGGCACCCTCGTGGCTGGCGTGTTGATTAGCCGTGTTGTCTCCACGAGTCCTGCGGAACTGAGTTCAAGGCCTCGTACTGCTCGTCTTGAGCAGCACTTCGCTAACGATAGCCTCGCCACTTCCAGCAATAGGCACCTGGGTTTGGAGCCGATTGATTAGATTGAAATTGCGAGAGTGGCGATTATTGTCTGAGCCAGCTGTGATCAAATTGTAATTGGAGAGCTTGTTATTGTATGAGCCAGCTGTACTTAATTTTAGCGGTTCACTGTAAAGCGAAAATACAGTGTTTCGCAAAAAGCACCAAATTTTGAATTTAAGTAAATCGATAGCAGTTTGTGCAAACCCGATTCATTTCTGTATAGATTTACTTCTAATGAGTACTGACTCCTTGTTAGATATAAAACGCAAAGTACGTGAGCCGTATGTTCTGTACTTCTACATCCATATGAGATGAGAAATAAAATGTTTATTATTATTCTAGTTACACCCGTGCGTTCACCGGTAGCGGAGGTTTAAACTACTCAGTGAAATAATGATAATCGAAATTTTCCATGACTTGAAGATTCGTAGTTTGATGCTCGCGATTTTAGCCATTAGATTGAGAACTAGACCACTCTGAGAGCGCATGCCTCCGCTAAGAAAGGCAACGGTTACGAAAAATTAAATTGGTTCAGAGACTATGAATTTCTCTGTATCAACACCAAAATCTAATCATTTGTGCCCTTCGAAAGTGTTAACAGCTTCAGTCATTTTTTGAAGATCCGTTCATAACTTTTTGAGTTATGCTGCTAACAAGCATTATGACAAACATGAGTCAAACAAACAAACGAACAGACAAATCTGCACCAAAGTTTGATCATTTATGCCTTTTAACATTACTAACAACTATAAATTTCATGAAGATCTATTCATTAGTTTTTGAGACTAGGGCAACGATGAAAAAACATTATTTTATTAGAATAGATGCAAGCTTTCGATTTCTGCTGAAACTATCTTCAGGCGACGACGACATTAGAATATTGAGAAATGTCCGAACTTATCACCATCCAAGTGGTATCATAGATACTAAAGAATAATTTCCTATCATATAACAAATACATCACTTTACTATAAATAAATTTGCAGAACTTGCTTGATCGTTCAATGTTGGTTGAAATTTCTGACCATCCGATAAAGCACGAAAATTTTATATTTTTAGACCAGTACTCTGATTTTGACTTGCGTATATTAGAATCTATTTACATTCACAAATTTCAACCAACATTGAACGATCAAGCAAATTCTGCAGATTTATTTATAGTAAAGTAATGTATTTGTTATATGATAGAAAATTATTTTTTGAGTTATTGTGCTAACAAGCAAAAAATTAAAAACAGTGACAAGCAAACGGATCGTTTCAAAAATTTGCTCATTAACTCTTCAAAATATACCTAACAACTCATGTAAATTTCGTAAAAGTCCGTCCATAACTTTTTGAGTTATAGCATTGAGAAAAATGAGGCAGATAAACAAATTGGATGGACGGATCTTCACCAAAAGTTAATAATTTGTTCCTCTTAACATAGCTAACTAACAATCCCTGTGAATTTCGTCAAAATCGGCGTATGACTTTTTGAATAATCTTGATGACACACAAACAAACGGACTGACAGACAAACGCTACGAAAACATAACCTTTGGCGGAGGTAGTTATGCTTAGATTGGTGAACCTATGCCTGTGATTTGCCGAGACACAGGTACGATCGGAGTCATACGAGTCACCGCTGGACAACATTTAAGGATATCAGTCCTTGCGGAAATGTTTGGAGGGGATTGTGAATGTTAAGCGCCAAGTGCGGCAGTGCTGGTAGACATTGCGTTCCATGTCTTAGTGAGAGACTCAGCTCTGTGAAGTATCCAGCTTAGGACATTTTTTAATTCGCTTGTTTATTTATCTTTCAAATTCGCGTAATTGGAGTGTTTGTTATTGTATGAGCCAGCTGTGCTTAATTTTAGCGGTTCACTGTGAAGCGAAAATACAGTGTTTCGCAAGAAGCACTAAATTTGGAATTTAAGTAAATCGATAGCAATTTGTGCATAACATGCTTCGCTACCGTTCATTTAGGGGCCACCACGGTAGCAGCATGCTTCCGTTCTCAGTTCTAACACCTTG
>LQNS02276924.1:4219671-4249717 GCA_001587735.2 Parhyale hawaiensis | reverse complement strand
CTGATTACCCTGGCCCCCCGACGGGCCGTTCATATCCCGCTCGTTTGTTTCCCAAAGCGCGTTCTGCTGCAGAAACTGTGATGTGACTATCAAAAACGGTAGTTTTGGCGATGAATATTTGAAACGTTTGGGTTGGAAGAGGTACGTTTTACTACTTGGACAGGTTAGCGAAGCGTAGAATAGGTTCTGGTCGCACCTACATCGCCAGAACCTTCACCGTTCACAGTACTCGGCGCAGCGGAGTTGAGCGCTGCGGCTGTACGAGGAAAATGCCTCACGGCTGCTGGGCGTTGGCTGCGCTCCAAGCCTCGAGTTTATGCACATTTTCCTCATGGCTGCCACTTGCTCTTGGACGACTTTGTTGCCCCGCCCGGGGCGATGTTGTTTCGGGTGTGACGACGCATAAAGCGCGAGCTCCCCCCCCCCTCCCTCGGGGTCTCTTGGTGATCCAATAATTTGTTTGCCTTGGGATGCTGGCACGGGGAGTGTTCGTTATTGGAGGGCAGTGCAGCTGCTGGCGAGGCTGCAGGTTGCGGAGAGATAGTTATAGTAGGAGTCATGCATGCATGGCTGGTTTATCCGAGGTGTGGTTATATAATCGGAGTCATGGTTAAATACTCGGAGTTCTGTCAAAATGTTTAAAAAGTAAACGATGAGTTTGTTTATGGTTTAACCCTGTAAAGTTGATCTCTTTTGGGCTCGTTACAAATAGTCTTCTTGCTACAGAAATTGACGTTTATTGGTTTTCAAAGGGCGCACTAACCAACACCCTCCGAGACCATTTTTGTACGTCCCAGTAAAATTCTAGCTTTGTTAGTCAACGAGGACGACTCTAACTGCGCACATATGTGTCCGCTTTAACTTTCCTGTAGGTACGAAGGTGATGTTAACCCCTTGCTGGGCGGCTGTAAAACGCCCTTCCAGAAATGATATTAACCCTTTGCTGGGCGGCTGTAAAACGCCCTTCCAGAAATGGCGTTGTGGAAGTCCCTTACTCCGCACACAAGCGCCATCTACTTAATCTCTGCAGAATTAGAAACGTGATGTCGAGCCCGCTTCCCCCCCCCCCCCCAAAAAAAAAAAGTAAAAAGCCTTGCGTGTTGTGCGCAACGAAGCTGCATGGGTTTCCCTTGCGGACGCTTCATGACTTGCAACTCTGTTCACACTCCCGTCATGGATGGTGGGTGATCATTGTCTTTCCCTCTCCTCCCCTCTTTACCACCACCACCCCCCTCGGTTCTTGACCTGCCTCACGCTGCCGTGTGTTAGGCCCTCGTGGTTTGTTTCATCCGCAGTAGGCATGCACAGAATTTTGTTTTTGTGTGGAATGAACGAGACGTGTTCCTTTACTGAGATCTGTGGTCGAGTGTTCTCAAGCCAGGAAAGTGTTGAATGCGAAATCCGTTCATGCAGATATATAGTTGATTTTAGGCCAAGAAAGCTTTAAGTTATACCCGGGAAGAGTAGCAGAAGAAGTTCCGTTCTTAGGCAGTTGCTTTTAAGCCGTGCAAGCAGTGGGCATAAATTTCGTACCGCAAACGTCTTAACTGAATATGAAGCCCCACATAGCTGTGGCAGGTGGAAAGCTTCAGTGTTCTAGCTGGTTCAGCGGCGTAGCGAGTTGAGTAGTACACCGGCGGGTTACGCGCTACACAGAGGCTACTGCATTAAGATTATGGAGGCCTAATAGCCAGCAGGGCAATTTAAAAATTTCCACAGAATAGAAGTTTTGTTGTTTTTTCATATCCTGACCCATACGACTGATACGTGATGTACAAATATATCTCATCATATGTCCGATAGCACAACTATGGCTTGTAATGAGTGGCCTGCAGACTAAAATAGACTAACTTGTGTTTTCGGGAGCTGATATCAGTAAGGGATTTTTTCTTGATACAACCTGCATACGAATGACTAGGGGGGAAGGAGCAAATTTACCAGCAGAATCATAATGTAGATGCTGGCATAATTTATATTTTTGATCGTGGTTAGCATAAGGACAACATGAATATGTATATCTTCACATGTAAAATCTATAATGGCTGCACTGTAGATTTTGGTTCGCAAGTAACCTACGCGTCGAGAAAGACGCGTGCAATAAACCTCAGCCCTGCTGTAGTTCTCGACTGTCATCAGCTATTAATGAAGTTTAGTCTATTTTTTGGTCGTTTATCTGTCTTACTTGCTCGAGCTGGAATTAGAGGACCTGTTGTAATATCATAAAGATGACATGAGTGCGGCTCATGTTACGTTTCATATATAATGTGCGAGCTAAGTCATAACAGGGGATGCCATGAGGCTGACTCCCACACCAGTATTATAGACGCCGTTCAGCCTCTACGTACTTTGGAGGGGTATCTTGGCTACCAACGTTTATTTGCTTAATCGGGACGACGTCCGATCTGAACGTCCGCTCATGAGTGTGCGGTTGTGTAGTGCGGCGGTGTCGTGGATTGCCTGAACAAAGAGCGAGTCTCGCCTGCTGTACTATTTAAGTACCAGTTGCTGGCTCATCCATCAAGTGGGTGCTGCTCATTTTTTATCGTTCCTTTCTTGCTTGGGATCAGCACAGCAAGGCGGAAAGTTTTGCCTGGACTTCCCTCCCCCCCCCCCGCTCCCGAACACGGAAACATTGGTGTTTCTTTGCGGTGAAAGATTTATACGTCGTAAACAGGATGTTACAACATCTCGGTTTTTTACACGCATGGAGCCGGTTGCCTGCTGGTCCTAGGAGTCGGAGTTAGAGACTTACTAATATTCCAACTTATTAATACTCAAACTTCCATTTTTGGACGGAATACCACTATTGTCCCTTTACTGGGTAAGTGATCATATGTGGTTATTTCCGTAGCGCTGTTCCTACGGAAGCGGTTATTAGCCGTCTGATAAGGGTGAATGCAGTATTCGAATGGGTATAATGGTATAGTCTGCTGGCAGACTCACAAAGTAAACTTTATTTTCCAAATAAGAACAGCATTAATGCCGTCCAGAGAAATGGGCGTAATGCGTTATTGGTTATACCTAATGACAGTTTAATTTCGTTGCGGCAAAATTGGAATTCCGCGGCACTGGAATTGCGGAATTTGTAATTTTTAGTATAGGTCCTCTAAGCATTACAGCTGGCCGTCCAGTAGAAAAGGTACGTTTTGAGAAATGCATTGCGTTTACTCAAATACGAACATCGGAATGAAACAGAACGTTGAAGAATAAAACAAGATAAAATACCATCCCTGTTCGCTGAACTACTTTACCCTATAAAATCTAAAATTGGCAACTTATGCATGTTTCAAGACACAAATTACTTTAGGTACGATGTTTTGGGGCGTTAATAGTACTTGTTTTACTTGCTGTATACCTCTGAAACTTAACTCTGTTTCACCCAGCTGGCACCATTTCTGATGCAAGGGTTCTTTTTTCAAGTGTGCCTTGCAGGAAATTCATTGTACGAGCTCATCACTATTCCTCTTAACATGTACTGAAGGAACCAGGCACACGAAGCAATACACTATCCGCATTATCCCGTAAATATGAAATAATTAGATGCTCTTGAAGGAAGCTTGCGCTCGCATGCATCACTGAAGCACTGCGTCGCTCTGTTCAGCCAAGGTCTGTGCGGGTGCTAGGAGTGGTGTAGGGAGGTACGAGATGCCATGTGCTTGACGCACGGTCCAGCTTATCTCGTGTCCTTTCAGCAATATAGATATACCGGTATGCTCTGTAGGCGTTGTATAAATCAGTTTTTTTATACGAGTTCTAAAGTGGTTGATCTGTTTCGTTATCGACAATTTACGTTGAAATTCGCTACGTTAGCAAAGATATTAGGAGTGAATTTCGTTTGTATCTTTTACGGTACAACCTGCGAGCCTTGAGCAGTTTTCAACGTGGTTAACCTTGTATAACCGATTGGTGACTGCTACCTTTTACTGCAGTTTCAAGCAGTGTTATTCGCACGAGGATCTAAATGGCGGTTTGGGGCCTTAGAAGCTTAAAGTATGTTGGAGTATTTGTTCGATAAATTGCGCTATCCACGCCATATCTAAAGTTATCGTACGTCTGGTGCAACGAATTCCTGCAGTACTCAGTCGACTGATATGTATTCAGTTGCATTATATATATCATATATGTATAATATTATAAATCAAGTCGGAATAAAAAATGGCTTGAGTTTGCTTCGCTATGCAAATAAATGAAATGCATCAAGTGTTGACGTTGCAATGCAGCACAGCAAGACCAGCAAGACTTCAATCCTGCCCTGAGTCGGGGTTAGAACGTCCGACAGCCCGCCAGTGAGTGGATCGGCAATCTTTACCCCTCGGCCACGGAGGAGGAGGGGGTTATGCAGTCAGGCATAGCCGATGCTATATATAAGGGGTTTGCTGCTGCTATTAAAGTGCATATATTATATGCTCTTTAAATTATAGTTAATGACGGTATGGTTCAATAAAAGTTGCTGTGCTGTCTCATGTTCGGGGACAGTTACTTTTCATATCTTAAATAGCGTGGAAAAAAATAGGAGTTTCTAAAATTAAACACACCTAGACCAGCATAGCGTTCGTATAAATGGTGCCGCAAGAAGCTCCGCCTCTGTGCCTCGCTGCCATTTTGCCCCCCCCCCCCCTCCATTCTCCCATCGCCCCCTTCTCTGCGGTGTCTCGACTAGAGCTGCATTTTCCTCCTGAACTTCCTCCTCGCCGTTCTACATCTATGAATTTGTTTTGTGCAAGTCTAAAATGTACATCGCGGTATTGTGCCCAAGCTTACGCAGTCCTTATTGTCGATTAGCCATTACGTCACCGGCTATGTCTCATTCTGGTGTTCCTTCAAGCAATGCTAGTCCTGTCGATAACCAAATGCGGCGAACCGCCTTCGAGTTCGTCTTTCCGTACAATTTGTTTCAACGCCACCAAAGGAAGGCCAAAGTAAGCCTTCATTTCTCGTAGCAATGATGCTATTATTACTGATCAAAGAATTGGACTCTGTGCGTTATTTGGTTAACGTTAGCTAGCTGTTAAAATGAATCATAATTTTTATTCGTAAATCTTGGGAAAAATCAAGTGCAATTTATGTTTCTCCAGGAAAAGCACCGTTTGTAACATTTATGAAATGCGCTGGTGTTTATAAGGTTAAAGTCCTAAGATTAAAGTTATAATAATGGATTCAGGTGCTGAGCATTTTATTTATAAGGTTAAAGTCCTAAGATTAAAGTTATAATAATGGATTCAGGTGCTGAGCATTTTATGAAGCAAATTCGCGTTTTACGCCATCCCTGTGTATATGAGTGGAACCTTTACTTCTACGTAGATACTGTGTGTCCCTTCCTTTTGCCTAGATCGTCCTAGGAGGTTTAATATAAATCTATTATACCTCCTAAAGAGATCGTTGGCTGCTTGTCGGCTGAGGATGATTCACCCTAACGTAATTTGTGTTCCATCTAAGCTATCTTTTGATTTCGAAGAAATTAAAAATCTATGATTTTCTCTCAATTTTTTCTCGACGAATCAGCTCGTTCTATTTTTCTTTTGTTTAATGATGCGACAAAATTAAGAATGGTAAGACATTTGGACAGTTTTATTTCCTCTGACGGTACGGATTTTAATGACGTGTTCGTTATGTATATATTACTTGTGTAAGTGGGTGTTAACTCGGTCGTAAGACAGGTTCCGTTAATAAAACGAAAATGAATGTTTTTCGCAAGCTTAACGGAGCTTTTCCCCAGTCTCTGTACTTTTTTCAATCTTCTATGCAGTCGTGGGATTATGAAGGATAGCCACTTGGAAGCGACTTGATCAACGCACGTATTAAAGTACGAGGTTTCGAGTTAGCTTTGCTCGTCATCGTGCTTCAGTAGGGATCAGAAAACCCTACTAAAATAACTTGCAGTTTCACCAAGACATGATAGGTAGCTAATCGTTATTGCAATATACATAACAAAAATTATTTACAACATTATGTTATTGACGTAAATTGTCTCAAGTTTAATTTAGGCATCGGCTGTTAGGGATATCGTAATATTGAAATATTACCTTATTCTCTAACTTTTTTATTAAATTTTGATAGTTTATATACAGTCCTATTGCATTATTTATTATTACAAAATATTTAAACATCGACTAAACTCTTGGTTAGGAAGAGACTACTTATGAAGTTTATCAACAAGAACTCTCGTCGTGTTGAGCGGTAGCATTATGTACGGTAGCAGCTTAACTTGCTTTTGAAATATTAACCACACGTGTTTTAGCTGCAGCCAGGCACTGCGTGACTGATATTGGATCTAAATACTACACAGATGTTCACGTATGTTGAGCTGGCTGTTAGTTTTATTTTTAGAACAGATTCATTAGCTGAACATTATTGATCACTCTATGCAGGTGTTAGTCTCGAGGCTTCATATATGCGAGTGTACTGTACCTAGTGGCTTTTGGAAATATCAGAACCATCGTACATGCAATAGAGTGAAAACTCGGAGGAAATATGCCTACCATCATTAAATGTTTACCCTCTTCACAACGGGCTGCTGCATTGGGAAATGGCTGTGCCCTAACCCTTTATGCCCCATCTTCTGCGGCTGAGTGACTGGCTAGTTCTGCTGTATAATTATGTGGCCTGTAACACATTAGCCACTTACTGAAGCGCAAGTAAGCTCGCAAAACCTGCTAGCAAAGCATTAACGTTCAAGACGGGTTGGAAACTCTTTGCGGTTGGCAAATTGTGTGCAGAGTGCTACCCACTGTATATTCATCGAATTCTCTCAAGCGCTGAAAATCGGAATTCAGTAAGCGGGGACAATATACGTGCACCCAAGACAGTTGAAGAAAATATGAGCTTGATGTTGCAAGGAAGTAAGGAAATGACAGTCCCAGACTTAAATGAGGATTAGCACAGAAGTGCTTCAGAATATATTTCCTCCGAGACTGAAAGACACTGATGTAAAATTTCTCGACGCATCTCAAATTGACAGTTCGAAACTTCGAATGCTCGTTTGAAGTAGGGGATTAATTGTCTTTCTAAAAGAAAAGTTTGTTGATGTATTGTTCTTGTATAGGTAGTTATGCACAATCTAAATAGATTAGTGCTGTGCATATTGTATCACAGTTTAATTTTTCTTAGCTCGGCTTTTAGGATGATGTGGCAGCATATTGATCGCTTTGATTGGCGTACGTACTGTACGGATCCAGACTCATTACAGCTGTGCAGCGCGCGGTGCGCTATTAATAGTATGCCAGGTGTGCTGTTCGGTGGACCAGCTGGGGCACCTGTGGATGCTGGGAGGGGCTTGGGACGGAGGTGCTATCCTACCGTCGCTACCAATTTCAGTTACGGAGTTCCAAGTTACAAATTGAATGTTTGAAGTTACCGAGACAAAATTTCAAGCTACGAAAATGAAATTCCATAATTGAAATTGTAAATTATATACAGACGAAATTTTAAAGTCGATAGACTAAAATCTAAGCTGCATGCACCAAATTTGTTACTACACGTGCGAAATTAAAACTACAAAAATAAAATGTCGTCGTGTAAAGCGCCCTTTCAGACTACAGACACCAACATAACTTAGCTCCTCACAGTAGGTATATCGTAGTCGATACGTACGTAATAGTGCTATTCCTACGGAATGTGCAAGATTAAGTCATTCAGTAAAGGGTTGAGTACAGTAATTCAGCTTGTAAACCCGTTGGAATCGTGACGTCACCAGTACATAGCGTTACGCAAGACTGGCATTTTCTGGAGGACTTCTACCTTGTGAGGGGGTCTCCAAAGCAAGTCTACGTCATTGTGATGAAACTATGCCAACCGAAGGTCTCGTTTTGTGTGCTTCACCCCAATTCTCACATCGTTGGCAACCTCAGCACGAGGCAGGCTTATGTATATCTATATTATCATTGTGCTGGCCTCTTAGTACGACCGGACGCTTTTGTATTAAAAGGGAAAAATTTGGGTATCTTGGCTGCCATCTTCGCACGGCAGAACCCTAGCCAAGTTTTCATTTTTTTTATAGCTGCGCTTCCTTGCAGGTCAGGTAGAAGGTTGTCTGTCCGATGTGGTACACATTTTCACATTTCATATGCATGATACCGGGCTGAGATATCATCGAAGAAGATTGCTTTTATTCTGTGGAATTTTCGTAGAATCCAGCTAGTATTTTTGGTAAGAATCGCGTACTTTTATTTCATGGCGCTAGCGGTCGCCTACTCGGACATGCGACCGGCAGGCTACGTGTGGTCGGCGCGCCTGTAGTAAGAACAACCCTGTTCGGCACAATAATAACATCTAATAATAAATAACAACACTACATTGACGGTATATATACTTACATATAATCAGTGGCACGTTTGCGCAGGTTGGCAGAAACTTGGTGGTTCGTAACAGCGAGCCTTTCTTTGACTTCGCTGCTGTCTGCTCCATGGGTCCGCTTTTTACTGCCGTCGTCTGTGTTTATTTGTTCCCCTGCGCTCGTCTCCTCCGCCGCGCTGCTCGATTGCTTGCTGTCGCATACGTGACTCGCAGAACAACTTTGCTCCGATATTTCGAAGAAACCACGCAGTAGGAATTCCCGATTGGGAGAGAGACGGTGTTCCAAGTCCGGGTTCGGCGGCTTTGTTTGGTTTTTATCGAGATTCCTGGTACGACTTGTGCGGTCGCTGTGATGGAGTAGCGCTGCTCCTTCATTTACGTTATCTTTGCTGATGGTATCGGACTTCGTTCTTCCTGGTATCCTCTCAACGTCAAGTAAAACCCGATCTTTCGAACTGTCTTGCGAATCAATACTTTTTTTAGATTGGAGACTAGCATTTGCTTGAGAGACGCTTATTCCGGTACACTCATGCCGAGCTTCATTAGCTCGAGATACTTGTCTGGCGGAGCTGTCGGTTTTTTGACTCATCGCCAGATTTTCCTGGATTCTAGCGTTGTTTCTGGACTGCGGAGGCATTCGCGCAGTCTCCTGCTCTCCGTCCGCACAAACTTCCCCACATGACTGGAATGCCGATAAAACGTCTTGTTGTGTGTTTGTAACTTTAAATGTAGACTCCACAGGATTTAGCCTCCTCGGGGCACAAGGTTGTGGTATGCTGGCATATTGCTGCGGCTGGTGATGCGGACAGTGCTGGAAGGGACAGCGATGAATATATTGGGTATTTTCTTCGTAAGGTTCTTCCTCTAGGTCTTCTGTTGAACTGTAAACGTGAAAATACTTGTTTCGACACGTTGGAACTTGTCTCATTGGAGTTGTTATTGCTTGGTCCGGGCTGCCTGAGTGGTAGAATTCGTTCGACGTATACTGGTGTGGGGGAGAGGCACTTCTAAAATGGTCGTGCTCGTAAGGATTGATACTATTTGGATACTGCCCAGGGATTCCTTCTCTTATATCGGGGTACTCATGATTTATTTCTTGAGTGCCGTGTCTCATACTACCGGTACAGTAATGCGTTAGAGGCGTATTGTATCGCCTTAATTGGCTGTTGCAGTTGGTAACAGCAGGTACTTGCTGCCCGTGTATATCGAGAGCGGATTGTGAGGTGACATACGCTGCCTCTGGGTTGTTATGGCGTAATTTCGTGGCATCGCTGTAGGGTGATGAGGCTGGATACTGGTGAGGGTTGGGATGAAGGTGATAATTTCCGCCGTAAACTCCAGGGCTTCGATTGCCTGCTGGTATGTCGTGCGGATTTTGATTCTCCATTGGAGCGAGTTGGGTGGTTGGGTTGAGGTAGGAAAACCGGAAGTTGAAGGCCGTGACCAGCGACTTATCAAGTGGAGCTTCAGCCAAGAAGATAGCGTTGTTTTCAGATAGAAATGTTCCAGGCGCCATGGTAATAACTTAGCTGTCCCTATGTGGACGCTTGCTTTTTTTCGTATATGACATTCAAAACGTGTATTAATTTAGTCGTAAATGCAATACCTGGATTGTCTTCAACTATTTATAAATTTTTCACTTTTTCACAGATGTAAGATCGAATTTATTATAATTCTTAATAATGTGCAGCTCACGACGACAGGCTCACGTATACAAGTCTTGCTATAACGTAAGTTGAGTTGCACTATGTTAATCGTTGTGGAAGGTCGTTTACGTCACTTCGAATGCACTTCACAACACTTTGGTCCATCTGGTATGACGCAGCTACACTGCAGGTCGTGCACTGAAATAAATATATATATATATATTTAATGTTTGCTTCACTCGTGCAGGAAATAATCTTTAAATGTCATTCAGGACGCACAAATTTCTAAACAGACGTTTCTTCGAGCGTCATATTACTTTATATTTATCACCAACCTGTGGGAATAGAAAACATAGTAAGAGTTAGAGTAAGAAATATAAATATGGGGCAGCTTCCTGTATTGTTTTGCTATATAGTTAACCAGTTTATCGCATGCACATAGTTTTCTGTGTATATCAGCGGGTGTAGTATATTTAATTAAAACAAAAGCTTGACTTTCTTATCATGTTCTGTTCAACATATTAATTCGTTCTATAAAATATACTATGAAGCCCCAGTTACATAGCTTGCATGTATTCATGTACTGAATATATTCATCATAATATAGCTTCTCTCTTAACGCAATTAATGCAGTCTCTCTAAACGCAATTAATGCAGTCTCTCCAAACGCAATTAATGCAGTCTCTCCAAACGCAATTAATGCAGTCTCTCTAAGCGCAATTAATGCAGTCTCTCCAAACGCAATTAATGCAGTCTCTCTAAACGCAATTAATGCAGTCTCTCTAAACGCAATTATTGCAGTCTCTCCAAACGCAATTAATGCAGTCTCTCTAAACGCAATTAATGCAGTCTCTCTAAACGCAATTATTGCAGTCTCTCCAAACGCAATTAATGCAGTCTCTCCAAACGCAATTAAATGCAGTCTCTCTAAACGCAATTAATGCAGTCTCTCTAAACGCAATTAATGCAGTCTCTCCAAACGCAATTAATGCAGTCTCTCTAAACGCAATTAATGCAGTCTCTCTAAACGCAATTATTGCAGTCCCTCTAAACGCAATTAATGCAGTCACACAAACATTGAAATATAATAATTGCAATTTGCTATAGAGTACGGACTCTGCTCGTTGCGTGCAACTAGTTTTTCAACTCGACTCATTTGCCCCCACGATACGAGGTCCAGTTTTTCTTGGCCGTACTTACCCTACCGAGGCGCGTTTATTTCTAAGATCATACTCCTATTTTCGTCCCGTAAGTAAACGCTGCCAGTGCTTCATATTGTGTCTGGGCCTCAGCACATTATGTGTTGTTGCTACATTCGCTCCTGGGTGAAAAATTTGGATTTTCCTCGCGATGTCTCGTGTTATATGTTGTACGTGTAGATATTGAGGTTACTGTCACTTGTAGTAGTTAGTTGAGTGGTGCAGGGTTTTTACTCCATATAAGGACCGCGTATACCACATCCATGGGTGTCTCTTAAGATTAGCATTGTTTGAAAAACTGCCCGACTCTTCACCCTTGCATTTAGCGCATTCTGCACACGTCTGTGACCATTAGCAGCTATGCTATTCTTAATTGCGAAGAATGATGTTTACTTCAGTCACTATAGAGACTTTAGTATTGCGAATGACCGTTTTGGGCTCATTAAGTTGATCCTGACTCTTGTTTTAATTGGGCGGTGAGCATTGTAGAGTTCTATGAAAAGTTAGAGCTACTTAAGAGTGGTGAAGTTGCGAAAGTATTCCGTAAGATTTAATTGAGGGGCCACTTCAGGAACATCTGTGCGCTATGCCAGGACAGCACTGGACAATCGTACGCTCAACTTACGAGCTGCGCTCAGCGAGTACGTCGTCCCATGCACGACGTGCTCGCTGAACACTTGCTCATAAGTTGAGCGTGCGGTGGCACAGTGTGGCACCGGCAGGCAAACTTCACAATATGTTCACAAAAGAGAACATACTCGTTCGTACTATCTTCATGCAGTTTTCGTAGAGTCGCGGGTTTTTGAGAATCGAGAAGCGGAGTCGAAAACTGGCTAGAAACCAGGAGTCGGAGTCGGATTTATCGACCCGCCTTCGCAACCCTGGTTATTATATTGTACTAGTGCGTTGTACTAGACTCACGGGTTATACTTGAATATATGTTCAGTTGGTATAGTGAAGATCCTATTCCTAGAACAACCTGTTACTAGAACAATATGTTCCTAGAACAACCTATTACTCGACCAATATGTTCCTAGAACAACATGTTACTTGAACTATCCGTTCCTAGAACAAGTTGTGGAGTAAACTTTTCACTGAAGCGCCCTTCTGTTAGTCGCACACCCGAGGCACCTCCCGCGCTCAACAATTTCAGCCGTCGTTCCTACGCTTACACAGCAGCTTCCTACGCACTTCTTTTATTAGTTAACAGCTTGCCCGCTAGCTATTCCAAGAATAGTATTTCTTGGACGCTGTGCAACATATATGGGATACATATGGTTGCCAGCGTGTTAAATCGCCTTTAGGACAGAGTTAAATTTGAGTAACGAACTGACGAACTGACACTCGTATGGTACACTGCGCACTACAGTAAGTGTTGGCAACGTTTCAGGGTTCTCTCCCTCGTGTGAAGATCATACCGTGTTCTTCACACACTCGCACACACATATATACACGTCTCTAGTTTGCATCTTATCACTGATAACTCTTATGACCTCGCCATATGGGCGCTCTATCCACATTATATTCTGCAGATCATTTTCCTCGTCGCTGCCAGGTTCTTCCCGAAGTTAATTTCAAGCGTCTGCCATATCTCTCCTATCTAATTCTATGTAATTTTTTTTAGCGAAGCGCCTGGGTGAAGCAACGCTTATATCGGTACCTAGTTGACTAGCTGCGGGGCTATAATTTTAAGTTCCACAATTTCATAGAGATTTCATTTACCAGCCTAGTGTGAACAATATACAATGGAAGGGTTCTCGATAAGAAAAGCCTTTGATACCAGCTCTATAATCTAAGTTTTCGAATTTCAAATTGTGTAATTCCTCGTTTCTCGTTCAACTTTCAAATTTTCAGAATCTGAACGGCAATTCGTCGTAAACGATGAATGAAGCAACCGTGCCAAACCTAGTGAGATGTGAGAGTCAGATTTACGTTTGTGCAGCAAATTTCAATAAAAATCTAGTCATGGTTTGAACCACAAAAAAACCGCGTTTTTTGTTTTGTTTTTATTCAATTTTTTATTTTTATTAATATTTCAAAACAGATAGTTTTACTTCTACAAAGTATCAAGAGTTTAGTCACACAACTGAAAGGAAGAGTTAATGTGTTTCTTTTCAGGAATCCGTTTGACTGTTAAAACAGTTAGTGTCAACTTTTGCTAATGTTTATTAAAAACCTATAACTTAATTGAATTTTTTGGTTTTAACCAAAAAACCATGGCTTTTGATTTAAACCAGAACAAACCATGGTTTTTGCCAACCTTGAATCTAGTGTTTGTGTCTTTTAATAAATAATAAATTGCAGTGTTTGTGTGCCTGCACGGCTAGGTACCGCGCGTTGCGCATGATATTCGAATATTCATTAGTCAAGCCGCCTTATTGGAAGAAAACTTCAAACTAGAAGGTACCTCCGTAGAATATGCTATTTCAAATCTTCTATGTGAGAACGATAATTTAATATCTTTTTGAAAGAGTGTATCGTGGAGTATGCTAGTGAAGAGAAGGCGTTTCTTCTGAACCCGTCGATGCTGAACACTTGGGAAGTGTGGAGCCTTATAGCAGCCGTTGGTGCAGTATGACAATAATATAAACTAACTTGGGCGCGTGAAACGCTGCTAGCCACGAGTGTCTTTCATTGAAACTCTGTCCTGTATCGTAGCAGCGAAGTTTGAAACATATACCTACTCCCAGTAGCTAAGACTGTTATTCCAGATCGTATTTTGTCCTATGTTTAGAACTGATAGCGTAATACGTAGATGGACGGATGCATGGAACAAGCAGAAGTTTAATATGATCGTTATGATAAATTAGTGCAGAATTGGAATTTGGAATAATATGGATACTCTGAGCACCCAGTATCCTTTTGTAAATGAAGATCACAACCCCCGAAATTTTCCAAGTAAAAGACAGGGCCCCGAAAAATCCCCGAATTCCAGATTTTAACCCAAAAAAATTTCAAGTGAAAATTGCAACTATCAAAGTTTCCAAAGTGAAGAATAGATCCGCAATTATTTTGAAAGTGACGAACATCAGAACTCCCAACGTGCTGTTGGTTGGCGGATCTTAATATGAGCCTAGAGATTGTTTAAATTTGGGGTAAGATGCCTTGCGCTGTCAGACAGCCTGTTGAGGCGGTAGGTAGGTACCTCATGACCGTTCATTACCTATTTTTAGATTTCGAATTAATGATTATGATCTTTCTATAGGGCGAGACCGATGCCTCGCCAGGATCGAATAGGAGCTTGCCATATTTTAGTTTATGTGTTTCGTAACACATAATATATTTTCAGTATTATAAATATAAAATTGAAATCTACTTTTATACACAGACCAGAAAATAGTTTGTAAATAAATTTAAAGAAAAAAAATATGCTAATGTCTGTCTTTCTGTATCATAATCATCAACGCAAGACCACTTCCGTCGAGACGGACATCGCACGACCAGCTTCTTACTTTTCTGTACTCGAACTACCGGTGCAGCACTTTCACTTATTACTTCACTTGGCCCGCCGATACCCACGAGATGTTGGACTCTTCTATCGTCAGACCTCCACTGTTGAGACTCATTCGAAGGAGGCTACCGCACCCGTCTCAATTTATTGCCTTTCAGCAGCAAATATTCCTTCAAACGCGTCACTGTAGAGTTTTGGTTGTATTTCAGTGAAGATAATTAACGTTTCACTCTCGAAAACTTGCGCGCACTCCTGCCAGTAATTTTGAGCCGAGTTTTCCGGGTGTGAGGAGCGGCCCTCTTGATCGGAGGTCGCCCTCATGTGTAACGCAGCCCTGTGACCCAACCTTCTCTCACCGCCACCATCGGCAGCACACTGAGGTTGTTGTTGCAGCCACTGTTGCCAGATGTTGCTGGCACAATTTCGCTAGATGCTGTGAAAATATTGATGGCATTGGTACAGGTCTGCCACGTTTTTTCATACCCACACATTGACAGATTTTGAGGAATAATGTAAATGTACTTTACTGGTCATGAGATGCCAATTATTCAATTATTCTGGATATGTTGGGATTTGGCTTCGCGTCGGTGACCTACTTGAGTTTTTTCAAACCACTCTGGAATAACCTCGTGATATTACGTCAAATTTACCTAAAATTATTTTGGAACAAAAAGCTGGTGCTCTAGTGACAAAAAAGAAAATATCCGGCTTTGCTCCGGCATTTAACTTGTGTAATCATCATGACTCAGGACGTCTGCCAGTACCAACAGAAATACACAGAGATAAGGTGTTATATATATAACAAAGTAGCTGTCAACGTCTGTTTCGTGCGTTTTTTGACCAGCCTTGCTCTATTCTTTTCTATCTGTCCGGACTGGTTGTACCTTTGTCGTTCACTCGAGTGTGCAAACACCTCTGAACAGCGGGTGAACGTTTCACTTGATGCCGCCGTATGTGTTCCTTGTTCCTTTCTTGTTTTGGTCACCATTTTTGTGAGAAAGAAAGGCGTAAACTTTTGAACTTCATAGTACTTTATCTTAATTACTTTGATGATGCTTTGGACGAGGTCCAGGTGGCGTTACACACGCCGATCGTCTCGTACAGAGGTGATGCTGCATCCCGTGACCATCGGGAGGGCTAGTAGTGAGTTAGCCCCTGACTTCACGTAGCCGCTTAATAGCTGTGGTTTGTCGGGCACTTAGGGTAACTACTATGCGTTGGGGGCAACTAATAGAAACATTCAAGTATTTGAATGGCTTCAACGACGTACCTATAACAGGACTCTTGGAAAGAGTCCTTAATGATCGCTTGCGAAACCATGTTCAAAAACTCAAGCATAAAGCTCGAAGAACAATCTTAAGTCAGCATTTCTTTCCCTTTTTCATAGTCAGCATTTGGAGTAGACTCCCTTCCGACGTTGTTGGTGCTGAGTCGGTCAACTCGTTTAAAAATCGTTTTGACACACATTGGGAGAGCAATCCCCCACAGCTAAGAACTCCTCCTCCAGGAGTCGTAAGCTATTAACGGCCAAAGATTCTGAGACCATCTTAATCCGTTATCATCTCACTTCCGCTCCAATTACACAATTTGACTTCTCCGCATATCAGCGGCTATCGATCGTGCTTGCGTGCATTCATGATCATCTCTTTGGCTGAGATTCTTCTCCCCCATCTTTTCTCTCTTTCTTCCTTCTTTTTTCTCTTCTCTTTTCCCCAGTCCTCTATACCCTACTAACATAATGGCAATAGCTCTTAGAGTGCCGGGGCGTAAGTTCTGGTGTCTCTTTGCGAAAGGGCCTATTGGTTCGTCTACTGCCGACTGTTTAATCTAATAGTACTATTGAGTAGCTGCATGAAGAAAGATCTAAAACACCCGGGCAAACAAATATAGAACACTTATAAATAAGTTGGCGCAGTATTGAGAAAATGTTTTTGAATGGTAGAGTGGAAAAGTAAATTTATATCACATGTCCGTTACGTTGCTGCACCGCGGACAGCGTACCCTCGTAAGCGCACGCTACGCTTTCATTATTAGATAGTGGAAATTTACGCTAACGGCGAGCTTCACTTTCAAAGGAAACGCCAAGTAAGGCAACGGTAACGAAAACTTCAAATCGGCTCTGAATCCATGATTTTCTTCGCATCAACTCCAAAACCTAATCATTTGTGCCTTTGGATAGTGTTAAAAGTTTTTGTAATTTTTTAAGATCAGCTAATAACTTGTTTAGGTTGCAAACAAACATCATGACGAACATAGGTGAAACATTCAAACAAACCAACCGATCTGCACCAAAATTTAATCATTTGTGTCTTTCAACATTACTAAGAACTCCTGTAAATTTCATGAAGATCCATTGAAAACTTAAATTATTATTGCTGGAACAAGCATGAAATCAAATATAGCGACAAAAAAACAAACATAATCACAAAAATTTGGTTATTTATTTTCGTGATAGGTATAACTAACATCTCGTGTAAATTTCACAAAAATTCATCCATAGCTTCAAGCTTTTTGAGTTGTGGCAGTGAGAATAATGAGGCAGACAAACACACAAAGAAACGGTTGGATGGATCTTCACCAAAAGTTAATCATCTTTTTCTCCTAACATACCTGTAAGTTTCATCAAAATCCGTCCATAACTTTTTCAGTTATCTTGATGACAAGACAGAAAGACAGACAAACGGACAGGCAGACAAAAACCTGACAAAAATATAACCTACTTGGCGGAGGTAATCATACCTGTGCTTTTCCGCTTTTTGGAAATTTTACTCGATTGTAAAGTGGAAAACGTGAGTGCTTTCAATGGGTTAGTTTCCTTACTACCACTTGTCTCTTTCTTTCCGCATCATACTATATATTCACTTTACCCCTGTCTCCGTCGGTGAGTGAGCATGCATAGGTACGCCTGAAATTCATGATTGGCTAAGAGAACAGATTACACAATGGGAACCCAACGAGCAGTTATGGGTTGCTGCACTTCAAAGCGTGCTGGGAAATGAAAGCGCTCTGTCCCAGAACAGAAACATCACGAAAAATTATGTAACCGCAAAAATTTCATATCCGCAATTTCATACAGTGTAGAGCTTGCTTTCTGAAGATCGTCCGTTCGCCTCCGGCAAGGCACGTGCTTTCTTGCAGTACTCCAAATGTAGCCTCAGCGTTTCTGACATCCATGCGCTATTGCGAGGGCATTACCTTCACTGAAAATAGGGGCAGGGAGGGTGGAGGGAGACGCTTTTGCTGCGTGAGCCTTCCGCCTCGGACGAAATAGCTCTGAAAAATTGATCGACTGCAGCTGGAAACTCCTCTGATGCATCTATTTGCAGCACGAACCAGTGCATGTGGTTTCCCAGCTGGAGGTTTGCGGTCAAGTTGACTTTTCCTTAACCAAGAATTGTTTGTTAAAGCTTAAGGTGGGTCAATATCCAGTATTTTGTTGTCTATCGTATGCAGTACTCGAATAAAAGAAGTGATAGGTTAGTGTGAAACTTCATCGGGTCCCACGATAGTATTTAACTGCAAACAATCTGATGGAGAGATCGATGAAAAAAGGAAATTTGTAGGACTGCAATGGGCATGATTTCTGCTTGCAAAATTGATCAAACGATAATGAGGAAAAACGTACAAACACGGGTGTGGAACATTACATGAAGTGCTTCCATGATATTACTGGAAAGCACACACAGGAAGACAGCACAGCTCACATGAACCGTATATCCGATTCAGTTTTTGTGAGATCAGCGTTTTATATTAGTGTACCACGCATGAAATATAGTAAATTTCTTGTAAATTCGTTTACATATATTATTTTGTTTCATCTCAACTACTTTTTATTCAACAACATAGTCTAACTATTTTGATTTGCTGTCCTTAGCTTAGCAGAAAATTGCGGTACCATACATGTTGTCTCTATTATGTATGTAAATATCGAGGTTTTTGAACGAATGCAAGCTGGGCCGCTCTGCCTCCGGTGCAAAACATCAACGGACGTTTGGCAGCGATTCTATGGACGCCAGAACTCTTCTGGAATGATTCATAAATTTTTATTCAACGCGCCTGGGAACAACAAGTCGGGAAAGAAGAGAAAGAACAGAATAAATCATGAGCAATATGAAATCGGGAGGGAAGCACGGTGGGCACGAAAGACAGACGTCCTGAAGGCCTAGCTAATGGCTTTGCTCTTTCCTCTGTGATATCGTTTCGCTCGGAAATGGAGGTCAACTTGCTGACTATTATTCTAAAACTCTATGAACCTTGCTTGTGTCACGTTTATTTACTTGTGTCTTGTTGGACACAGCTTCTTCGCTTTTAAACGGGAAGAAATTCGAGGGGCTGGGGCCTTTTTCCATGGGTTAGCTCTTAAATTCGATTGTATCTGTGATGCGCACTTGGAACCAGCCCCTCGGTTACAAGAACTGGCACGATAATTTGAAACTTGCTACGGAAAATACAGCTGGAATACATAACATATAAATTGAATTTGCTTACAGACTGCGTGTTGAATATTCGTTAAAGAAGCAAAGAAGCTATTGATGGTGACCAGTACGGGCAGGAGTGAACGGCCGAATAGCGTGTGGTCTATGACCAGCTGAATAACACCTTTTTTTTCGGTGAGCAAAGACGATCGTGATGACGACCCAGCGAGTCACTGGCCGTCTAGTAACGAACTAAATTTTTATTCAGGAAGTGAGAGCCTTGGAAGTAAACCAAGATCGAGGGAGACTAAACCCAGTCTTTCATCATGGTGAACTAACTGGATGTTGTGGTTGAACGCAGTCCCAGAACAGCGGCTATAAAAATTTCCTCAGAACTCCAGACGTTCCGCACAATTGCTTTTCGACGCGAAGAATATTGGTCAAGTCTAAAAGATGGACAAGTTTGTTCTACATAAACTTAACGAGATGCAATGACAGAGGCGCCTTACGATGTACTCCGTGTGGTCTTCTCGACTTAGACTTCATACGCGTGATGAGAAATGGATACTCTTTCGAATAGTGAAACAGGACAGGGCAATGGCTATATAAGGCAAGGAACACCCTCGTGCATCGGTTTCTCGTTTCTATCGACATCTGCGCGTCCTTTTTCTGCCTCTGTGAAATCGCTTTTGAAATCGGAACGTAGGCCTAAACTACTTGATTATATAATGTAATTGACTGCATTGTAATTGGTGCTAATGGGCAGTAATAATTGATGCACTTTATTTAGTTTCTTACTTCATTCCTGATTACTTTCCGGTATAGTGTGTTGCCTGTGTGGCTTGCTTCAGAGCACGTGTACAGTAAGTACACCTCCAGTAAGCCCGCTGCAGACGATAGTCTTTTGTCGTGTGTTTTTCACTTCACCGCGTTGTGTTGTGTTCAAGCAAACTCAGCCGCGTGTCTACCAACAGAGGCGATAAAATTTTAGCCGTCGTATCCGCTGGCCTAGCAAGTGTCGTTAGTATAGTTTCTTTTCCAATTTTATGCCACTGGCCACACAGTTATGCCGGGGACACATATGCATTTCTACACCCAACTGGTTGCTCGGATATGCAGCTCGCGGGCCGTTTCGATACATACTTAAAATCGGTAACATAGATACCGTGGCATAAATGACGTCCGAGTCTCGCATCCCTGTCAAGTTGTCTGTGCAAGTGCCTAGTGTGTCCCCAGCATAAAAAGTGCCCTCCTTCGTTGTTTACCCACACAGGAACGCTGTATAGTAAACACAAGACGAAAGACGATCGTCTGAAAGTAGGCTTTACAGAGTCCGCATCACTTACATTTCTCGCAAGGCTGTGCCGTTTCGCTGGAAGAAGTCTTCCTATTGTAATATTTCTATGGAATAGGTACAAGCCTCGCCCCTAAAATTGACATTTCGGGTTTTTTCTAAGTTCAACAATTGGGTAAGTTGAGTTAGAAAAGTCGGACAGAAATGGCTTGGAGCTCAAAAGTTAGGTAATTACACAATGATTCAAAATGTCAGTTCAGGTTAGGTAGGCAAGGTCTGGTTTTCTCTAAATTGCAATTATAAAAAACGTGAAATGTCACCTTTGGGCTCTTAGGCAGCAGATATGGTTAGGATAAAGAGCTAGTCCTTGCAGCGAGAGAGCACAGCCCCAGTAAGGTAAGACTAACCACAAGGATTACAATTTATAAATTGTTGGTCCTGGCTGCCTGTAGGCATAGGTAAACATAGACTGTTCACGCTTGTATCGGTGCCGGTACAATAAGTGGTGGATTCTGTGAGCGAGGGGGGGGGGACTCTGTCAGTTGAAAGTCTACGGTCTGCACTACCCTAGTTTCATGCCAGCGTCTATACCAAACTGAAATGATATATCAACCTATCTGTGTTCCTATCAATCCCTTCTGTGATAAATGGCTATATTTATTTGAATCGTGTGAAATTAAAGCCTCTTACAGCGTCCACCTCGCTTGATCAAATCACATAACTGCAAACTCTTTGTAGCAGCCTTGATAATAGGCTGTTAGCTTCATCATTACAGTTCACGCCTGTAAAGCGCCGGCAGTTCAGTGCCAGTAAAATAATTGGCACGCCTGGGTTGCAGATATAGCATGTGCACCACCTATATGTTAGGATAGGCATGTGTTCTAGCTGAACCAAACCTATCGTAACCTAGCACCATGTACTAGACCGGGGCCGAGCGCTTTACAGGATTAGACGACCCGACTCTAGCTACCTGTAATGAAACCCACTTCCATCGAAACGCGCTCAGATTCGATGCTGAGATTTATCTACTAGTGAACCATTATCGTGAGAAAGAGTGTAAGATGTTAGCCGTTATTTTCAAACCGGTGGATTGAATTAAGTTAGATATGTACAGTCCGTGCCACGATAACAGCTTACACTCAATTTGAAACGTACTGTTAACACTGTCTCTGTTGAAAAGCTGATATTTTCACGGTATGTTTGGGACCAGAAATGAAACTTTGTCAGAAATTTTCAGCTTATGTTAATGTGTATATAGTTTTCATTTAAGAAAAGTCTGTGCCGCGAGCGTGCCGCGGTATAAGCTTTTATAGATTTCTATCAATTTTGTCATTATCAAAATATATTAATAATAAAACGTACGAGTATGCAATGTTTTATTTAGTGAGCAAAAAAGTCCAATTATATAGTGGAAAATGAAGTACATAGTTAATATTTAACATAAGAACTTTTCTTCTGGGAAACAAATTCAATCCGCCTGTAGACAGCTTCTCTCGAGTTTTTAATTTCAGAACGAGGAAGAGCGCTACCAGATGTTTTGATAGCTGTCCATAGGTCTTTTTTTTTTAATGTTTTACCTTCCATCCTTGTAAATAGCTTGCTTTCGAATCCCCCAAGAGTTTTCGATAGGATTCAAATCAGGAGAATATGCTGGCCAAACCATCAACCAGTCACCTTTCAATCATAACGATGATAAAAACGCTTGTGTTACATTTACGGAGTGAGACGGGGCATTATTGTGTTGAAATATTTACCTGCGATGCTTCTGCAGTGGAACGTCATCCAGAGATGGAAGCAAGGCCGACTCGAGGAGCTGACATTGAGCCACAGGAGTTATTTTCACTCCATCTGGCACTCGCACAGGACCAACAAGTTCATCTCCAATAATTCCCGCCCAAATCATAACGCGTCCTCCGCCCTGCTGGCGACGGAAACGAGTATGACTCTCTTGGCTGTTTCCAACCCAGCCTTTGCCCCAACCGTCTGGTCCTTCCAGAGTTACCCTGATTTCATCGGTGAAAAGTACCATCTTCATGTTTGTCTTCATGTGCTCTCGAACCCATTTCACCCTTGAATCTTTGTGCCTGGCCGTCAGAGGAGGTCGTTTTTCAGGTGTAACACTTTTGCCCATGCTTCTCAGCAACCGGCATTTTGTTGTTTTCGAGACTTCTGGAAGATCTATTTCGCTAAAGGTAGTGTTCGAGGTGTGTCCACGCTTCTTTGACAATTGTCTTTTCATATTACGAAGATCCCGAGTACTATCAGCTTTCAGAACGCCAGAGCCCGAGCGCTATTTCCTTGGTGAAAGGTCGGCTAAAAAGTGCTTCACCTTGTCAACGTGGCGGCCTATTGAAACAGCAATATCCTGTATAGGTGTTCCTTTACCCGTATTTTATACTTTTTATGCATTTTCAATCTCAGACAGACCTCTATCATTCAAATCAACCGGTAACTTTTTGAAATACAAGAAGTAAAACAAATTTAGACTATTTAGATTAGATAGGCGGCAATAGACGAACCAATAGGCCCATTCACAAGGAAACACCGGATCTTACGTCGCGGCCTTCTATTCTATGAGCTATTGCCATTATGTTGGTAGGATATACAGGACTGGAGAAATGAGAGAGAGAAAAGGGGAAGAATCCCTGCTAAAGACACTATCATGAATGCACGCAAATACGATCAAGGGCCGCTGATATGCGGAGCTTAGAGGTGTCAAACTGTGTAGTTGGAGCGGGAGAGAGAAGAGGGCGGATTAAGGTGGCTGGGAAGCTGGGAAGCTTTGTCCGTTAAAAGTTTGCGACTCCTGGAGGAGGAGTTCTTAGCTGTGGACGATGTCTCGCCCACTGTATGTCAAGACGATTTTTAAACGCGTAACTGACTCCGCACTAACAACATCGGAAGGGAATCTATTCCAAATGCTGACTATGAAGTACGGAAAAAATTGCTGAGTTAAGGTCGTGCTTCGAGTTTTATGCTTGAGTTTTTGACCGTTGTTTCGCAAGCGATCATTGAGGTCTCTTTCAAAGAGTCCCGTTGTAGGTACGTCGTTGAAGCCATTCAAATACTTGAATGTTTCTATTAGTTGCTCCCTGAGTCGTCTATGCTCGAAAGAGATCAGACCCAGTTCCTTTAGGCGCCATTCATACGGCTTGTTTTGCAGCTGAGGTATCAATTTCGTTGCTCTGCATTATTAATTGGACTTTCCATGTTATCGATATCTTTACACCAATTTGGCGTCAAGAACTGAACAGCAAATTCTAAGTGTGGCCGCACTAATGCCTTGTACGAGGGAATGATGAGGTCTTTGGACTTGTATTCGATATTTCTGGTGATGAATTCGAGTACTCTGCTTGCCATTTTCACACTCTTGTCCACTTGCTGACTGTGTTGTAGTTGACCTTCCCATTTTAAAGATTTCTACAAAAGCTTAAAGTGGCACACGGAATAATCCCGTTAAATGCAATAACTCATGAATTCTTGGTGGGATTTAAATGAAGTTGCGGTGATAGTGTTGCCATACGTAAACACTTCTGCCAGAAAAGTTATAAAGCGAATGGAAAAGTTAAAGCATCTGTAATATTAAAAAAAAAATGGGTGAAGCTGTGATCGTTGCACGGACTGTATATTCATGAGGAAGTATGACTGAGGGCATAATCGAGACGTCTATAAAGAGCGAGATCTAATTCGATTAGCTTGGTTAGCTTGAATTTATGTGGAACTTCAGGACTGATCCTCAGGAGGCGAAGGATGAGCCACAAAATTTAGTTACTTTCACCCATCCTATGTATCGTGCTCACTTTCCTTTCATTTCTATGTACTTGGTTATCACATACCTATTGTGTTCTATTTTCCTCTCCTCGCCTATCTTGCTGTTCCCATTCGCTTTGATCCAATGGGGGAACACCCTTGTGTATGGGTTCCACGTCTCGATCAGCATACTTTGTATTCCTTCCTGTGAAGCTTTCATTGTGTTATGTCAGGAGAGGTCATCAGTTGGATGTGTAGGGCCACGATCGTGGCTTGCCCGGTACAATTCTTCATTTCTTACACAAATTCTCTCTAGAGAGCAGTGGTTCCCAACCGCAGGTGGTGCTAAACTTCGATAAAATAAAGTTGGATACATAAGTTTGTATCGGTACACAAATTTGGTGTAAACTTCATTCTTTATCTGTCATCAGATGAGTTATTATTTTTTTATGGTGTGCGAGAACATATTAAAAGTTTTCTAGTTGTGCCAGGCTGAGGTTAGGTTGGAAACCACCAATAGAGGCGAGATGAGGCACTGGCAGGAGTGTGAAAAATGATTCTAAAGGAAATTTAAGATCAGATAGACAAATGAACCCGGTGCATGCACCGAGATTATGCAAAAACGAAGAAATTGACGCTTAAACAAAGCAATCGAACCGTAATTGTGCAATTGGCAGCCGTTACAAGCACGATATAGGGCAGAGGTTCTCAACCACGGGTAACTCGCACTACCTGGGACTGCGAGATGATCTACTACTGGTGCGAAATCTTGGATAATATAAGGTTGGACAGATGAATTTGTTCGCCAATTTTGCGTACATTTTCATTCTCTGTTGTCAGATGAGTTACGGTACCACCAGCGAGCGAAGCGAAGATCGCTGATGTTTTCATTGAAGATTTAAGTTTTGTTCTTTGTCTGTCCGCCCAATGAATGGTCGAAGGAGTAGAGCAATGTTCATAATTTCTGCACGGAGTCTGGTGGGTTGCCCTCGATATGACCCATGCCAAAAGTGGATTAGCTGGCCATAAAATATGATGGCGATGAAATTTGCTCTCCACCCAAAAAAGCTAGGACTTGAGCTATGTTCATGATTTTTGCAGGGAGTCTGGCGGGCTGTCCTCGATGTGATCCTCACCAAAAAAAAAAAAAAAAACTAGAATTAGCTGACCATTAAAGATGACGGCGATGATATTTGCTCTCTACTCAAAAAAGCTAGGAGTTGAGCTATGTTCATGATTTTTTGCGGGGAGTCTGGTGGGCTGTCCTCGATGTGATCCATGCCGAAAAATTAGAATTAGCTGATCATCCAAAATAACGGCGATGAAATTTACTCCCACCGCGGATGGTGGTCTTACGCCACGAGGCTTTCTAGTTAATTTTGTAGGGGGTGCGAGATTATCGTAAAAGTTTTCTAGGGGTGCCAGGCTTAGAAAAAGGTTGGGAACCGCTGCTCTAGAGGGAGAATCCTATAGGCTTGCAGTAAATTGATGTTGCTCTCTTTTTTTGTTCTCTTTGTTTTTGTGTGAACGAGCTGTTTGTTGCCAGTCATGTCTGCAGGGGTAGGCTGAGTGTGACCGGACATTGACCGATGCTTTTCTTCAATCATTTTCGCTGCTGAATCGGGCCCAGCGACTAAAATTTCAGAAATTTAGTTCTTCATACACTCGACGTATGCAGCAATCGGTTTACAAATTACGACGCTTCTTAGTATGTCTCGTCCTGATCCCTGAACGATAATATAGATGTAGCCTATGGCGGAACCTAAAACGTCCCCCAGGGGCGGGCCTACCATTGACGCTTGAATTTCTTTCTATCTTATTGCGAAGATCCTGTGTGCAAACAAACAAATAAACAAGCATACTCACAGATATCTAGTATAATAGAGTATAGATGGTCGGTGAGACCAGAAGGCAGGTGCAACACTCGTTAGCTAGTAACATACAGCCTAGGCGCTGTAGCACGTCAGACAAACGAAGATACAAATGTAAAATTTCTAAGCGAACCTGAAATCGACCGTTGTGACGTCACCATTGTCTCGTGACGCGGCTGAAGATATCAAGTAGCTCTGGTATCGTGGATACAACCGTGCGATTTGATGTAGGGCCGTAGGCAGTCAACTGTGACCTCATCTTTTTGTTACGAAAATACTGAAGAAATTCTCGTCTGCATTCATTTAGATTAGATAGCTGGCAGTAGACAGACCAGCAGACCCATTCCTAGTGGGCAGCCGGGACTTGATGCTTCGGTCGTCTGTGAACTATTGCCGTTATGTCGGAATCATTTTGATATTTGTGGAAGAAAAGAATCACCTCGGCGAAAGAATTAATCGTGAAAGCGCGATTTGCTGTTGCCGCTGCTGCTGCGGGTGCGTATTTTCTCCTCAGCCCAGTGTTGGTGCGGGCAGAGTGTATGCTCTACCTGAGGTATGGTGCACTAACTCACGTGTATTGTCGGAGCCACATTCTACTATCGCTTACACAACTTGATGCGAAGATGTGCAGCTCGCAGGTCGTTCATGCTACCGTATCAATGCTACCAATTTTAAATATGTACCTATCGAAGCGACGTGTGAGCTGCCCAACCTCGCATCATGTTGTGCGTACGATAGTATGGTGTGGCCCCAGCCTAAGAAATGTCCCAATTGGGTAGGTTAGCCGCCTATTTTAGCTGAATCAAACCTCCCTAAGGGCGCGTTCAATTGGGCTACAGAATCAAGCATTCGAGGCTGGACTTGCCCGAAACTCTAGACTGAAGCGTTGGCTTTGTCGCTTCGAATCGTGTGGCAAGCGGCAGAAGAGATTACAGTGAGCCGGCTGAAAACTCCGTGTTACCTACTGAGCAAGATTGAGTTTCTGGAAATCCGGAGGGTAACCGAGCGAGGGTCAATGCCCGCAACTGAATCTAGCGGCCCGAAGCCAGCGCACCTTCGTGAAATGTCGACCAAGTCAAGCGTCGAAGGCTTAATTTTGGTGGATAAAACCTGCCCCAGCCCAGCCTAAACGCACACTTTGAGGTAGGTACGTCACATAGCTATTATACCGGAGTGCACTATCGTCTCTCACGACGATTTGTGTGCGTGTTTGTGTACGCAGATCGTGTGCGCGTGAGCGGCGTTCAAGTTGGTGCTCCGCGCTGCTCACTGTATCGCTGATTAAGTTGGGTTAGGTTAGGTGATGTTAGGTAACGTTATCTAACGTTAGGTAACATTAGGTAACGTTAGATAACGTTAGGTAAGGTTAGAAAGATTAGATCGGGTTAGGTAAGGTTAGGTTAGTTAAGGGTAGGTTAGGCTAGGTTAGGTTTGCCTAGGTAGTGTTTATTTTAGTGATGACGCGCGCAGCAAAACTTATTTGAACGCCCAGTGGTCGTGAACGATGCTAGTGCTACCGGGATAGCGTTTATTGAATAATTAGCTTTTGACAAATGCTGCAGCCACGTACCCAAACACTGGGCATCACCGACGCGAACACAAAAGAACGATCCCGCTGCCACTCGGCTACGGCCGGTCGTAGGGATCGTTTAGCATCACCCCATAGTCGGGTTCTCCAGCTGCCTCGCGCAACTGGATCCTACTGGATTGTTCGTGCGTCCGGCTGAGGTTGGGAAAACAGATAGCCACTGTTACATCAGAATGATTACCTTGGTTAACCGTAGTCACTGAATATTTTTTGTCTATTGTGTAGCAAAGACGTTGTAATTTTCTGTGTAAGTAAATCATCTCATTCACGGTTAATCTCCTATACCTACGCTGGGAACGGAACGAAAATAATAGATTTAGCACAAAATTGACCATATCTCATTTTTGCGTGCTCAAATTTTCATGAAACTTGCAGGAAAATCGTGACATCTTATGGCAACGCTGCTGAGCTTGTTTGCATTTTGCTGTGTGGTTGACAACTCTTTGCATTTATTCTCTTTTTGAGATGAACGACATTAATAGCTTCTTGTATATTCTGCTAAAATGGGGCGTGGAAAAGCTCTAACGAGGAGAAATAAATTGTCATTAATGAAACTGCTAAAGGCACCTAACCTAATGTTATTGCCCGAACAATAGCACACCATATTGACACAGTGACGAAATTCTTGAACGACCACCCTTCACCACGGAAAAAACGACCAGATGCTTCGCATTCACAGACTGTTACTGATAGAGACATGAGAAATGGGGTTCATCAGCTTTTAATCTTTTATAGTGAGTATACCGCCGTTAATATAGTCTCTATATACCATACATTAAACCTAGAAAGAGTAACCTCATGGTGCAACAATCCCTTTAAATTTCGTAAAGATATGTTCATAACTCTTTCTCTTTGAGTAATCTTGGTAACAGACAAAATACACCTACAAATGCGACAAAAACATAACAATAGCACCACTATGGCTTGATGAGGAATGGCGCCCAGGAATTTTAGGTCTTCGAATGAGTTTCCAGAAGCGAAAAAGCAAAGAGTTATTGAGAGTCTCTCAAATAGGGATATGGCATTACGCATAAGTACCTATGTTGTCTTTGGTTATACGTGTTCTTACAAGCTCTAGTTGTTTATCAAATGATTCTCCGACCATGCGAAGAAAGTTCTTGTAATGCGTCCGTGACGACACACCGGGACAAACTGTAAATTTGCAGAGACGTTTTGAGCGTGTTGGACGAACGTCAAACTGTCAAATAATTTGACATGAAAATATTTGACCAAAAATATGAGCGTGTATGGGCTGCTTTAGGTGGAAGATTCACTGCCTTACTTGACACTTTTGACCCTTCTTATGCATGATGTGGGTCTGAGGGCGATAATTGAAGAACTATGCTTTTTGTTCTGTAGAATTTCCATAGGCTCTTCCAGTAATAAAGGAAATTTTGGACGATACGTGTCTGAAATGTCAGTGACAAACATTGCTTTTGTCCTGTGGAAATTTCACAGGTTCCAGCTAGTATATTTTTAATGATAAGCTACACTTGCGTATTTGTACCGTGCATTGTGGTTCTAAATAAAAATCTTTACGCATTGGGCCTGTTAGTTCGTCTACTGCCGCCTATCTAATCTAATCGAAGTCGATTGAAAATCAAGCCATTCTCGAGTTCCCGCGTCTGTGCACAGCACCTTTGTGGAGTTTTTACTGCCCGGTCTAACAGTGTGAATTTCATCCACACGACGCGACTGTTTTCGAAGCAAACAAGTGGAACAAGAGCCACTCGCTGGGCATGCGTGATCTATCGTGCCAGGCCACGCACGCGTCGTTGTTTGTGGATGAGTGTTTCAGGTCGTTGTTTGTGGATGAGTGTTGCAGCAGCAGCAACACCTGAGTCTATAGAGGCGCCCTCTTCTCTAGCTCGCCCGAGCCTCGCATGAGGAAATTTCTGCCCGATACTTGAGCCAAGTGTGTTATGTTGTCTGCAGCAGAGCCGACCTCATATGTTGTATATCTACTTGGCTGCTGCCACCCTCGAATGAGGCAAACTTGCACGAAGCCTCAGCGTTACCGATGAGGCTATATAGGAGCTATCAGGTCTACCCAAGAAAGTCCGTGCGTTTTTTTTTATCGGACAGGTGCTCACTATCAAGAGCCGTGCGAACTTTCTTGGATGGTCTACTTGATATTAACACCAGGACACGGTCTTGGGGTACAATATACCCACGTCCTTTGTTTTATATACTTGCATATTATTGCAGCATATATTAGTAAATGTTAGGTACGTACTGTGGTAGTTACGCAATGCCTACTTTCAACGCAATTTACTAATTGCATTTTCCTCGAAGGCAAAATATGAATATAATCCCGGCATACGTGTGATGGTTAGTGTGATTATAATCCCGTAAACCTTATTAATATCTTACAGTTGTTTGAAAAACTACTTACATGTGTTTTGATAATGTTCTCTGTGAGCTTATTCTCGCATGCCTCGGACTGAACATATATAGAGTGTTCATAGTAGTAATTCGGTCCCACGCCCGTGTTGTAGGAGTTGAAATTACCACGCACGGATGACGAGGGGTGGATAACC
>LQNS02276924.1:4154246-4172748 GCA_001587735.2 Parhyale hawaiensis | reverse complement strand
TTTTATTCTAGCATAAAAACTGAGGCAGTTCTATTCTTTTAAAATATATACATATATATATTATATATACATATATATAAAAAACTAAGGCCTAAACGGAAAAAGTTACACGAATAAAAAGTGTTTTGTTTTTAATTTTACATATTGTGTGAAAATTTCAGTAATATCGGACCACTAATAAAGAAAATTCCAAAATTTCGGGACGACCCCCTCAAGTCAGCAATTCTTTCCCTATTTCGTAGTCAGCATTTGGAATAGGCTCCCATCCGACGTTGTTGATGCAGAGTCAGTCAACTCGTTTGAAAATCGTTTTGACACACATCCTCCACAGCTAAACACCCCTCCTCCAGGAGTCGCAAGCTATTAACGGCCGAAGCTTCCGAGACCATGTTAATCCGTCTTCTCACTTCCGCTTGAACTACGCGATTTGACATCGTCGCATATCAGCGGCTGTCGATCATGCTTGCATGCATTCATGATCATCTCTTTGGCTGAGATTCTTCTCCCCCTTTTTTTCTTTCTTTTTTCTCTTCTTTTTTCTCCAGTCCTCTATATCCTACTAACATAATGGCAATAGCTCTTAAAGGGCCGGGGCGTAATTTTTGGTGTCTCTTTGGGAATGGGCCTGTTAGTTCGTTTACTGCTGCCTATCTAATCTAATGGTACTATTGAGTAGCTGCACGAAGAAAGATCTAAAACACACGGGCATACAAATATAGAACACTTATTAATAAGTTGGCGAAGTATTAAGAAAATATTTCGAATGGTAGAGTGAAAAAGTAAATCTATAACACATGTCCGTTACGTAGCTGCGCCACGGACAGCGTCCCCTCGGAAGCCGTAAAACAAGCAATGCGGTCGACTCCAATTATAATCGAGGTTCTTTTCTCGCCAGTTTGGGTCTTTATTCTATTAATTTTGTTGTGCAATATTGAAAATACGTACCTCGTGAACATATTGCTCGCCCTTACTTTTTTTTCAGCCTAATATTTTGAAGGCCGAAACATCAAAGGTCGGCGTTTGTTATTTTTGAAAGAGTGGGCGGTATCATGACTTTCGAAAAGTCGTGGACTAATCGGTAACGGATATTTGAAGCTAATTTTGCAATATTTATTTTACACGAAAAAAATATCGAAGTATGAAACGATCTGTTATGTTATTCTGTTTGTCACTCCTTCCATTCATCCATCCGTCTGCACATTACGCATACGTATGAAATCGTAGCGCGCGCTACGCTTTCATTATTAGATAGTGGAAATTTACGCTAACGGGGAGCTTCACTTTGAAAGGAAACGCCAAGCAAGGCAACGGTAACGAAAACTTCAAATCGGCTCTGAATCCATGATTTTCTTTGTATCAACTCCCAAATCTAATTATTTGTGCCTTTGGCTAGTATTAAAAGTTTTTGCAATTTTTTTAAGATCAGCTCATAACTTTTTTAGGCTGCAAACAAACAGCATGACAAACATAGGTGAAACATACAAACGAACTAACCGATCTGCACCAAAATGTAATCATTTGTGTCTTTTAACATTACAAACAACTCCTGTAAATTTCATAAAGATCCATTCAAAACTTTTTAAATTATTGGCTTACAAACATTAGTCAAATATAGAAACGAACCAACCGATCTGCACCAAAATTTACTCATTTATGTCTTTCAACATTGCTAAGAACTCCTGTAAATTTCATAAAGATCCATTGAAAACTTTAGGTATTATTGCTCGAACAAGCATAAAATCAAACACAGCGACAAACAAACGAACAACCAAACAGATCACAAAAATTTGGTCATTTATTTTTTGTAATATACGTAACAACTCGTGTAAATTTCACAAAAATCCATCCATAACTTTTTGAGTTGTGGCAGTGACAAAAATGAGGCAGACAAACACACAAACAAACGGTTGGACGGATCTTCACCAAAAGTTAATCATCTTTTTCTCCTAACATACCTGTAATTTTCGTCAAACTCCGTCCTTAACTTTTTGAGTTATCTTGATGACAGACAGAAAGAGAGACAAACGGACAGGCAGACAAAAACCCGACGAAAACATACCTACTTGGCGGAGGTAATCATACCTGTGCTTTTCCGCTTTTTGAAAATTTTACTCGATTGCGAAGTGGAAAACGTGAGTGCTATCAATGGGTTAGTTTCCGAACTACCACCTGTCTCTTTCTTTCCGCATCATACTATTCACTTTACCCCGGTCTCCGTCGGTGAGTGAGCATGCATAGGTACGCCTGAAATTCATGATTGGCAAAATGGACAGATTACACAATGGGAACCCAACGAGCAGTTATGGGTTGCTGCACTTCAAAGCGTGCTGTGGAATGAAAGCGCTCTGTCCCAGGACAGAAACGTCACGAAAAATTTTGTAACGGCAACAATTTCATACCCGCAGTGGCTGGATGATACAGTGTAGAGCTTGCTTTCTGAAGATCGTCCGTTCGCCTCCGGCGGTGCACGTGCTTTCTTGCAGTACTCTGATTGTAGCCTCAGCGTTTCTGACATTCATGCGCTATTGCGGGGGCATTACCTTCACTGAAAATAGGGACAGGGAGGTTGGAGGGAGACGCTTTTGCTGCGTGAGCTTTCCACCTCGGACGCAATAGCTCTGAAAAATTGGTCGACTGCAGCTGGAAACTCCTCTGAGGCATCTATTTGCAGCACAAACCAGTGCTTGTGATTTCCCACCTGGAAGTTTGCGGTCATGTTGACTTTGCCTTTACTAAGAATTGTTTGTTAAAGCTTCAGGTGGTTGAATATCCATTTCGTTGTCTATCGTATGCAGTACTCGAATAGAAGAAGTGCTTGGTTACTGTGAAATTTCATCGGGTCCGACCATAGTATTTACTGCAAACTATCTAATGGATAGATCGATGAAAAAAGGAAATGTGTATGACTACAATCGGCATATTTTCTGCTTGCAAAATTGATCAAACGATAATCAGGAAAAACGTACAAACATGGATTAGGTACATTACATGAAGTGCTTCCATGATATTTTCTGGAAAGCACACACAGGAAGACAGCACAGCTCACATTAACCGCATACCCGATACAGTTTTTGTGAGATCAACGTTTTATATTAGTGTACCACGCATAAAATAAAGTAAGTTTCTTGTAAATTCGATTACATATCTTCTTTTGTCTCATCTCAATTGCTTTTCATTCAAAAACATAACTATTTTGATTTGCTGTCCTTAGCAGAAAATTGCGGTACCATACATGTTGTCTCTGCTATGTATGTAGATATCGGGGTTTCTGTACGAATGCAAGATGGGCCGCTCTGCCTCTGCAAACATCAACCGGACGTTTGGCAGCGATTCTATAGACGCCAGAACTCTTTTGGAATGGTTCATAAATTTTATTCAACACGCGTGGGAACAGCAAGTCGGGAAAGAAGAGAAAGAACAGAATAAATCATGAGCAATATGAAATCGGGAGGGAAGCACCCTGGGCATGAAAGACAGACGTCCTGAAGGCCTAGCTAATGGCTAAAGTAACCTATACGTCCTTTGCTCTTTCCTCTGTGATATAGTTCCGCTCGGAAATGGAGGTTTAAACTTGCTGACTATTATTCTAAAACTCTGTGAACCTTGCTTGTGTCACGTTTATTAACTTGCTTGTGTCTTGTTTGACACAGCTTCTTCGCTTTTAAACGGGAAGAAATTCGAGGGGCTGGGGCCTATTTCCATGAATTAACTCTTTAATTCGATTGTATCCGTGATACGGACGTGGAACCAGCCCCTCGGTTGCAAGAACAGGCAAAATAATATATATATATATATTCCGTTATGGCCTGATAGAGGTACATCCCCTCCGAGAACCTTCTAGGTTAGGTGCCAGGACTGGTTCTGCAAATGTCCTATATCAAATATAGGTCTTTTAACGGGTTCACAGCATTCTAAACTACTTAGAACACTACGGGAACCAGTCCTTGCCTACCTAACCACAAGGTTGGCGGGGCGAAAGCTCATTGTAAGGGGGCTCGTACTAGGCTTGGATGGTCGGGGTCGATGGTGGCAGCACAAAAAAAAATTTGGAGCGATTTACTCTCGAGAAGTGGGTGTGAAGCTGAACGTAGATTTTTTTCCCTTCAAAATGAGACCAAATTTGCATAAATCCATTGTGTTTTTAATACATTTTTCACATTTTGAAGTTAACTGCACCATTAGGTGGCCAGGATTTTAGGTACCTCTATCGAGAAATTGGCCACTTAACAGGCCGTTTTTAAGATTCTTGGCCATCTAATAGCCCGTTTCGAAATATATACACCTTGGCATAAATGACGTCCGAGTCTCGCATCCCTGTATCAAGTTGTCTGTCCAAATGCAGTGTGTCCCCAGCATAAAAAGTGCCCTACTTCATCGTTTACCCCCGCAGCAACGCATTCGAACGTTGTATGGTAAACAGAAGACGAAAGACGATCGTCTGAAACTAGGCTTTACAGAGTCCACGTCACTTACATTTCTCGCAAGGCTGTGCCGTTTCGCTGGAAGGGGTCTTCCTATTGTAACATTTCTATTGGATAGGTACCAGCCTCGCCCCTAATATTGACGTTTCGGGTTTTTTCTAAATCTAAAAATTGGGGAAGTTGAGTTAGAAAAGTCGGACAGAAATGGCTTGGAGCTCAAAAGTTAGGTAATTACCCAACGATTCAAAATGTCAGTTCAGGTTAGGTAGGCAAGGTCTGGTTTTCTCTAAATTGCAATTATAAAAAACGTGAAATGTCACCTGTGGGCTCTTAGGAAGATATGGTTAGGATAAAGAGCTAGTCCTTGCAGCGAGACAGCACAGACCCAGTAAGGTAGGACTAACCATAAGGATTACAATTTATAATTGTTGCTCCTGGCTGACTGTAGGCATAGGTATACATAGGCTGATCACGCTCATTTCGGTGCCGGTACAGTAAATGGTGGATTCTGTGGGCGAGGTGGACTCTCATTCGCAAGTCTATGGTCTGCACTACCCTTGTTTCATGCCAGCGTCCATACAAAACTGTGAAATGATATATCAACCTATCTGTGTCTTTATCAGTCCCTTATGTGAAATATGGCTGTATTTATTTGAATCGTGTGAAAATAAAGCCTCTAACTGCGCAATTATTGCGGAAAATATAAGAGGACACCTCCCTTACAGCGTCCACCTCGCGCTCAAGTCACATAACTGCCAACTCTTTGTAGCAACCTTGATAATAGGCTGTTATAGCTTCATCAATACAGTTCACGCCTGTAAAGCGCCGGCAGTTCAGTGGCGGCAAAATAATTGGCACGCCTGGGTTGCAGATATAACATGTGCACCACCTATATGTTAGGATAGGCATCTGTTCTAGCTGAACCAAGCCTATCGTAACCTAACAGCCATGTACTAGACCGGGGCCGAGCAGTTTCCTTATTACTAAAAGACGACCCAACTGTACCTGTAAAGAAACTCACTTCCAGCGAAACGCGCTCAGATTCGATGTTGAGATTCATCTACTAGTGAACCATTATCGTAAGAGTGTAAGACGTTAGCAGTTATTTTCAAACCTGTGGATTGCATTAAGTAAGATATGTACAGTCCGTGCCACGATAATAGCTTACACTCAATTTGAAACGTACAGTTAAAATTGTCTCTGTTGAAAAGCTAATATTTTCACGGTATGTTTGGGACCAGAAATGAAACTTTATCAGAAATTTTCAGCTCATGTTAATGTATAGTTTTTATTTAAGAAAAGTTGGTTCGATTTGATCACTTTTGAGCGTACCGCGGTATTAACATTTATAGATTTCTAGCAATTTTTGTCATTATCTAAATACATTAATAATAATATGTATGAGTATGCAATGTTTTATTTACTGAGCAAAAAAAGTCCAATTATATATTGAAAATGAAGTGCATAGTTGATAGTTAACATAAGAACTTTTCTTCTGGAAAACAAGTTCAATCCTCCTGTAGACAGCTTCTCTCAAGTTTTTAATTTCAAAACGAGGAAGAGCGCTTGCAGATGTTTTGATAGTTGTCCATAAGTCTTTTTTTGAAGTGTTGTACCTCCCATCCTTGTATATAGCCTGCTTCCGAATCCCCCACAAGTTTTCAATAGGATTCAAATCAGGAGAACATGCTCGCCAAGCCATCAAACGGTTACCTTTCAATCATAACGTGATAAGAATGCTTGTGTTACATATACGGAGTGAGACGGGGTATTATTGTGTTGAAATAGTAACCTGCGACGCTTCTGCAGTGGAACGTCATCCAGAGATGGAAGCAAGGCTGACTCGAGGAGCTGACATTGAGCCACAGGAGTTATTTTCACTCCATCTGGTACTCGCACAGGACCAACAAATTCATCTCCAATAATTCCCGCCCAAATCATAACGCGTCCTCCGCCCTGCTAGCGACGGAAACTGGTATGACTCTCTTGGCTGTTTCCAACCCAGCCTTTTCCCCAACCGTCTGGTCCGTCCAGAGTTACCCTGATTTCATCGGGGAAAAGTACCAGCTTCATGTTTGTCTTCATGTGTTCTCGAGCCCATTTCACTCGTGAATCTTTGTGCCTGGCCGTCAGAGGAGGTCGTTTTTCAGATGTAACACTTTTCCCATGTTTCTCAGCAACCGGCATCTTGTTGTTTTCGAGACTTCTGGGAGATTTACATCACTTAAAGTAGCGTTCGAGGTTTATCTTGGCTTCTTTCACGATTGTCTTTTCACATTACGAAGATCCCGAGTACTAACAGCTTTCAGGACGCAAGAGTCAGAGCGCTTTTTCCTTGGTGAAGGGTCGGCTATAAAGTGCTTCACCGTGTCAACGTGGCGGCCTATTGAAACAGCAATATCCTTAACAGTTGTTCCTTTAGCCGTATTTTTCACTATTTTTGCTTTTTCAACCTCAGGCAGACCTCTAGCATTCAAATCAACCGGTAACTTTTTGATTTACAAGAATTAAAATAAATTAAGACTATTAAGATTAGATAGGCGGCAGTAGACGAACCAGTAGGCCCATTCCCAAGGAGACACAGGAACTTACGCCGCGGCCTTCTATGAGCTATTGCCATTATGTTGTAGGATATAGAGGACTGGAGAAAAAAGGGGAAGAATCCCTGCGAAAGAGACTATCATGAATGCACGCAAGCACGATCAAGAGCCGCTGATATGCGGAGCTTAGAGATGTCAAACTGTGTAGTTGGAGCGGGAGAGAGAAGAAGATGAATTAAAGTGGCCTCGGAAGCTTTACCCGTAATGAGTGCGACTCCTGTGGGAGGAGTTCTTAGCTGTGGAGGATATCTCTCCCAATGTATGTCAAGACGATCTTTAAACGCGTAACTGACTCCGCACTAACAACATCGAAAGGGAGTCTATTCCAAATGCTGACTGTGAAATACGGAAAAAACTGCTGACTTATGGTCGTTCTTCGAGCTTTATGCTTAAGTTTTTGACCGTTGTTTCGCAAGCGATCATTGAGGTCTCTTTCAAAGAGTCCCGTTGTAGGTACGTCGTTGAAGCCATTCAAATACTTAAATGTTTCTATTAGTTGCTCCATGAGTCGTCTATGCTCGAGAGAGATCAGACCCAGTTCCTTTAGGCGACATGCATACGGCTTGTTTTGCAGCTGGGGTATCAATTTCGTTGCTTGCGTTGGACTCTTTCCATGTTATCAATATCTTTGCACAGATGTGGCGACCAGAATTGAACAGCAAATTTTAAGTAGGGCCCCACTAGCGCCTTGTACAAGGGTACGATGATGTCCTTGGACTTGTATTTGAAATTTCTAGCGATAAATTCGAGTACTCTGCATGCCATTTTCACACTCTTGTCCACTTGCTGACTGTATTGTAGTTGACCTTCCCATTTTAAAGATTTCTTCAACAGTTTATAGAGTGGCACACCAAATAATCCCGTTAAATGTAATAACTCATGAATTTTTGTAGGTATTCAAATGAAGTTCCGGTGATCGTGTTGCCATACGTAAACACTTCTGCCAGAAAAGTTTTAAAGCGAATGGAAAAGTTAAAGCATCTGTAATATTAAAAAAAATGAGTGAAACTATGATCGTGGCTCGGACTGTATATTCATGAGGAAGTATGACTGAGGGCATAATCGAGACGTCTATAAAGAGCGAGATCTAATTCGATTAGCTTGGTTAGCTTGCACTTATGTGGAACTTCAGGACTGATCCTCAGGATGGGAAGGATGAGCCACAAAGTTTGGCTAGTTAGTTTCACCCATCCTATGTATCGTGCTGACTTTCCTTTCATTTCTATGTACCTGGTTATCACTTACATATAGTGTGCTATTTTTCCTCTCCTCGCCTATCTTGCTGTTCCCATTCGCTTTGATCCAATGGGGGCAACACCCTTATGTATGGGCTCCACGTGTCGATCAGCATACTTTGTATTCCTTCCTGTGAAGCTTCCATTGCGTTATCTCAGGAGAGGTCACCAGCATGTGTAGGGCCACGATCTTGGCTTGCCAGGTACAATTCTCAATTTCTTACACAAATTCTCGCTAGAGCAGGGGTTCCCAACCGCAGCTGCTAAACTTCGATAAAATAAAGTTGGATACATAAGTTTGTATCGGTACACCAATTGGGTGTAAGCTTCATTCTTTATCTGTCATCAGATGAGTTATTATTTTTTTTTATGGTGTGCGAGAACATAGTAAAAGTTTTCTTGTTGCGCCAGGCTGAGGTTAGGTTGGAAACCACTATTAGAGGCGAGATGAGGCACTGGCAGGAGTGTGAAAACCGTTTCTAAAGGAAATTTAAGATCAGATAAATGAAACCGGTGCATGCACCGAGATTATGCAAAAACGAAAAAATTGCTTAAACGAAAGCAACCGAGCCATAATTGTGCAAATGGCAACCGTTACAGCAATATACAGTATAGGGCAGAGGTTCCCGACCACGGGTAGCTCGTATTCCCTGGGGGTGCGAGATGATCTACAGTGGGTGCGAAATCTTGGATAAAATAAGGTTGGACAGCTGAATTTGTTCGCCAATTTTGCGTACATTTTCGTTCTCTGTTGTCAGATGAGTTATATACCACCCGCGAGCGAAGCGACGAGCGTTGATGTTTTCATTGAAGATTTAAGTTTTGTTGTTCGTCTGTCCGCCCAATGAGTGGTCAAAAAGAGTTGAGCAATGTTCATAATTTCTGCAGGGAGTCTGGTGGGTTGCCCTCGATGTGATCCATGCCAAAAGTAGATTAGCTGGCCATAAAATATACGACGGCGATAAAATTTGATCTCCACCCAAAAAAGCTAAGAGTTGAGCTATGTTCATGATTTTTGCAGGGAGTTTGGTGGGTTGTCCTCGATGTGATCCTCACCAAAAAACTAGAATTAGCTGACCATCCAAAATAACGGCGATGAAATTTACTCCCACCGCGAGTGATGGTCTTACGCCACGAGGCTTTCTAGTTATTTTTGTAGGGGGTGCGAGATCATCGTGAAAGTTTTCTAGGGGTGCCAGGCCTAGAAAAAATTGGGAACCGCTGCTCTAGAGAGAGAATCCTATAGACTTGCAGCAAATTGATGTTGCTCTCTTTTTTTTTGTTCTCGTTGTGTTTGTGTGAACGAGCTGTTTCTTGCCAATCATGTCTGCAGGGGTAGGCTGAGTGTGACCGGACATTGACCGATGCTTTTCTTCAATCGTTTTAGCTGCTGAATCGGGCCAAGCGACTAAAATTTCAGAAATCCAGTTCTTCATACACTCGAGGTATGCAGCAATCGGTTTACAAATTACGACGCTCCTTAGTATGTCTCGTCCTGATCCCTGAACGATAACAGAGATGTATGGCGGACCCTTAAACTTCTCCAGGGGCGGGCCTACCATTGACGCTTGAATTTCTTTTTATCCTAGAGCGAAGATCCTGTGTGCAAACAAACAAATAAACAAGCAATGCTCACAGATATCTAGTATAATAGAGTATAGATAGTCGGTGAGACCAGAAGGCAGGTGCAACACTCGTTAGCTAGTAACAAACAGCCTAGGCGCTGCAGCACGGCAGACAAACGAAGATACAAATGTACAATTTCTAAGCGAACCTGAAATCGACCGTTGTGACGTCACCATTGTCTCGTGACGCGGCTGAAGATATCAAATAGCTCTGGTATCGTGGATACAACCGTGCCACTTGATGTAGGGCTGTAGGCAGTCAACTGTGACCTCATCTTTTTGTCACGAAAATACTGAAGAAACGCTCGTCTGCATTCATTTAGATTAGATAGCTAGCTGTAGACAGACACAGCAGACCCATTCCCAGTGAGCAGCCGGGACTTGAGGGCATCTCTCTGAACTATTGCCGTTATGGCGGAATCATTTTGATATCTGTGGAAGAAAAGAATCAACTCGGCGAAAGAATCGTGAAAGCACGATTTGCTGTTGTGGTCTGTAGTGCCGCCGCTGCTGCTACGGGTGCGTATTTTCTCATCAGCCCACTGTCGGTGCGGGCTGAGTATATGCTCTACAGTACATGAGGTATGGTGCCCTAACTCAGGTGTATTGCCGGAGCCACATCGTACTATCGCTTACACAACTTGATGCGAAGATGTGCCGCTCGCACGTCTTTCATGCTACCGTATCAATGCTACCAATTTTAAATATGTACCCATCGAAGCGACGTGTGAGCTGCCCATCATGTTGTGCGTACGATAGTGTGGTGTGGCTCCCGCCTAAGAAATGTCCCTATAGGGTAGGTTAGCCGCCTATTTTCGCTGAATCAAACCTCCCTAAGGGCACGTTCAATTGGGCTACAAAATCAAGCATTCGAGGCTAGACTTGCCCGAGACTTTAGACTGAAGCGTTGGCTTCGTCGCTTCAAATCGTGTTGCAAGCGGCAGAAGAGATTATAGTGAGCCGGCTGAAAACTCCGTGTTACCTACTGAGCAGACATGCTGCTGAAGGACTCCTCTGTTGCAATTTACGGACCTTTGTACCGATACTTGTCAGATTTGAACTTGCTGAATAATATGTGAATTTCAAATCTATAGGTTCTTGTAAGAACCCTGTTAAGATAAATATGGGAGACTGTACTCCCCGGAAAGAAATCTGATTATTCATGCATCTCTGTTGGAACGCCTGAGCTGCGACTACGGAGGTTAAACAAAGTGTTATTATAATAATACCTACTGAGCAAGATTGAGTTTCTTTAAGTCCGGAGGGTACCAGAGCGGGGGTCAATGCTCGCAACTCAATTTAGCGGCCCGAAGCCAGCGCACCTGCGTGAAGTTTCGAACATATTAAGCGTCAAGGCTTAATTTTGATGAATAAAACATGCCCCAGCCCAGCCTAACCGCATACTTTGAGTTAGGTACGTCACATAGCTGCTATACGAGGGTAGCAGTTTTTGAATAATTAGCTTTTGACGAAGGCTGCAGCCACGTACCCAAACACTGGCCATCACCGACGCGAACACAAAAGAACGATCCCGCTGCCACTCGGTGGCTACTGGCGCTCGTAGGGATCGTTTAGCATCACCCCATAGTCTGGTTCTCCAGCTGCCTAGTGCAACTGGATCGTACTGGATTGTTCGTGCGTCCGGCTCAGGTTGGGAAAACAGATAGCCACTGTTACATTAGAATGATTTCCTTGGTTAACCGTGGTCACAGAATATTTTTTGTGCATGGTGTAGCAAAGACGATGTAATTTTCTGTGTAAGTAAATCGTCTCCTTCACAGTGGATCTCCTATACGTACGCTTGGAACGGAACGAAAATACTAGTTTTAGCACAAAATTGACCATATCTCATTTTTGCGCGATCAAATTTTCATGAAACTTGCAGGGAAATCGTGACATCTTATGGCAACGCTGTTGAGCTTGTTTACATTTTGCTGTGTGATTGACAACTCTTTGCATTTTTTCTCTTTTTGAGATGAACGACAATAATAGCTTCTTGTATATTCTGCTAAAATGGGACGTGGAGAAGCTCTAACGAGGAGAAAGAATTTATCATCAAAGAAATTGCTAAAGGCACCTCTCCTAATGTTATTGCCCGAACAATAGGACACCATATTGACACAGTGACGAGATTTTTGAACGACCACCCTTCACCACGGAAAAAACGACCAGATGCTTCGCATTCAAGGACTGTTACTGATAGAGACATGAGAAATGTGGTTCGTCAGCTTTTAATCTTTTATAGTGAGTATACCGCCGTTAATACGGTCTCTATATACCATACATTAAACCTAGAAAGAGTAACGTCCTCAGGGTGCAACAATCCCTTTAAATTTCGTAAAGATATGTTCATAACTCTTTGAGTAATATTGGTAACAGACAAAAGACACCGACAAACGCGACAAAAACATAGTAACGATAACACCAATATGGCTTGATGAGAAATGGCGCCCAGGAATTTTAGGTCTTCGAATGAGTTTCCAGAAGCGAAAAAGCAAAGCGTTATTGAGAGCCCCTCAAATTGGGATATCGCATTACGCATAATTACCTATGTTGTCTTTGGTTATACATGTTCTTACAAGCTCTAGTTGTTTATCAAATGATTCTCCGTCCATGCGAAGAAAGTTCTTGTAAACATCAGGTTTACTAATTCGCAGTTCATTTAATAAACGAGTATGACCAAATCGTTCACGACATGAATACCATTGCCGGGCCCACTTTCGTCTTCTTCGTTTGATTTTACTCATCAGCGCTAAGCCAAGAGCCAACGCCGTAAATGCGTCCGTGACGACACACCGGAACAAACTGAAATTCGAAGAGAAGTTTGAGCGTGTAGGACGAAGGTCAAACTGTCAAATAATTTGAGCGTGTAGGACGAACGTCAAACTGTCAAATAATTTGAGCGTGTAGGACGAACGTCAAACTGTCAAATAATTTGAGCGTGTAGGACGAACGTCAAACTGTCAAATAATTTGAGCGTGAAGGACGAACGTCAACTGTCGAATAATTTGAGCGTGTAGGACGAACGTCAAACTGTCGAATAATTTGAGCGTGTAGGACGAACGTCAAACTGTCAAATAATTTGACATGAAAAAATTTGACCAAAAATTTGAGCGTGCATGGGCCGCTTAAGGTAGGCGATGCACAGCCTTACTCGACACTTTTTACCCTTCTTATGCATGATGCGGATCTGAGGGCGTCCTATTGAAGAACTATGCTTTTTGTTCTGTAGAATTTCCACATGTTCCTTCAGTATTAGGGGAAATTTTGGACGATACGGGCCTGAAATATCACTGACAAATATTGCTTTTGTCCTATGGAAATTTCACAGGTCCAGCAAGTATATTTTTAATTTATCGTTAGTGATCAGCTACACGTGCGTATTTGTACCATGTGCTGTCTTGTCGATTCTAAAAAAAATCTACTCATTGGGCTTGTTGGTTCGTCTACTGCCGCCTATCTAATCGAAGTCGATTGAAAATCTAGCCATTCTCGAGTTCCCGCGTCTGTGCACAGCACCTTTGGAGTTTTTACTGTCCGGTCTAACAGTGTGAATTTCATCCACACGACACGACTGTTTTCGAAGCAAACAAGTGGAACAAGAGCCACTCGCTGGGCATGCGTGATCTATCGTGCGAGGCCACGCGTCGTTGTTTGTGGATGAGTGTTGCAGCAGCGACACCTGAGTCTATAGAGGCGCCCTCTTCTCTAGCTCGCCCGAGCCTCGCATGAGGAAATTTCTGCCCAATACTTGAGCCAACTGTGTTATGTTGTCTGCAGCAGAGCCGACCTCATATGTTGTATATCTACTTGGCTGCTCCTGCCCTCGAACGACGCAAACTTGCACGAAGCATCAGCGTTACCGTTGAGACTAGTAGCTATCAGGTCTACCCAAGAAAGTCCATGCGTTTTCTTTTATCGGACAGGTGCAGACTATCAAGAGCCGTGCGAACTTTCTTGGATGGTCTACTTGATATTAACACCAGGACACGGTCTTGGGGTACAATATACCCACGTCCTTTTTTATATATACATGCATATATAAGTAAATGTTAGATACGTACTGTGGTGGTTACGCAATGCCTACTTTCAACGAAATTTACGAATTGCATTTTCCTCGATGGCAAAATATGAATATAATCCCGGCATACGTGTGATGGTTAGTGTAATTATAATCCCGTAAACCTTTTCAATATCTTACAGTTGTTTGAAAAACTACTTACCTGTGTTTTGATAATGTTCTCTGTGAGCTTATTCTCGCATGCCTCGGACTGAACATATATAGAGTGTTCATAGTAGTAATTCGGTCCCACGCCCGTGTTGTAGGAGTTGAAATTACCACGCACGGATGACGAGGGGTGGATAACCCAAACGAGGGGTTAGGCGACCAGCGCTCCCGAGACACAAGAAACTCTACTAAAGAGTATAAAACAAAAATCACGGCTAAATGAAGGGCCTGTGGCTTCACTTGGCCGTACATGGATCCCCGTAGTTAATTCCTTACTGACATATAGATCGGGAAGAAAGCCCTGACCAGACTGCCATGTTTGGCTGCATTACTGTGCCTGTACGGCTGTGCTACCTCGCTGCTATTGCTTTTCCCCCATAAGAAGCCAATAATAAAGGGAACACTTGTAGCAAAACAACACAGCCTGGCATGCATAGGGTTACACCACGGAGAACTGCAGTTCTGGCATTGCCGTGACCTCACCGTGACGCACTGGCGTCAAACTCGCCATTTTGTGTGCGTTCATCACTGTGCGTGCGTTCAAGTAAGCTTTCTTGCCGCGTCACAACCACCAGAAGCACTACCTAACCTTACCTAATCTTACCTAACCTAACCTTACCCAACCTAACCTAACCTTACCCAACATAACCTAACCTAATCTACGGTACAGCGAGCAGTACAGCACACGAACTTGAACGCCGCCCGCATGCACACCGATGCACGTACACAAACGTACTTTGCGCGTGGCGAGTTTGACGCCTGTGCCAGCGGCACACGGTCAACACACGGCACATTGAAGGCTCGTTCTCGTTCTATTGGGCACCAAAATTAAGCATTCAAGGCTTGACTTTTTCGGAACTGCCGACAGGTACGCTGGCTTCGACCCATTGCATTGAGCTTCGAGCATTAACCCTTATTCTGTTGCCCTAGAGACTTTCAGAAACTCGATCTTTCCCCGTAAAATAGAGCTTCAGCCGGCTCAATATTATCGCGTTGCTTCTGACACTTGCCACACAATTGACAGTGGCGTTAAGGCTTAATTTTAGCTTCCACTCGAACACGCCCTAAATTCAGGGCATCAAAGGGTGTGGTTCTGGTGCATGACACTGCCCCTGGGACCGTCGAGTTATGTTGGTTAGACGTTCATACATCTTATGTTTTAGCGGATGCGCCGCGCCCTAAAAAAAGAAAAAAATACTGCCCCAAAGTTAACGCGGTTTGCCGTGCATCGCCTGGAAATTTCTGCCTGCATAGGCCAAAGTAGTTATTTGTCATCGGTGGGAGCAACATCGTGCTAGTTTTGAGTGGACATTTTTTTTATTTTCTCAGGGAATTCTTAGTAGCTATATCTTAGCTTTTGGTAGACCTTCGGGGACGTATTTCTTTCGTACCTACTGTTAGTGAAATCTTTGTTCTGTTCTTCCTCTTCTGCTTATGATTGTTCGGTGTTTTTTGCTTGGGTTGAATTATCTGCTATGCTGTATCTTATATCATTCGTGTAAATTACCTTGGTTGTGTAACTTCTTTTGTGCTCTTCTCGATCCGCGTTGTCTGTTGCCATACGTGAGGTCCTCACTTTGTTTCACAGAAGTGACAGATTTCCTCTATTGCCCAATGTCTTTCAGTCGCTGCGTGGGGAGGCTTGACTAGGCACATAATCATACCGGTATTAACTTGTAGCTCGTCATTTCAATCGGTTGGTGCTAGGGAACAAAAACAAGGGTGTGCAGCCGACGGTGTGGGTGGGTGGGTGTGTGTGTCCGCACTGGCGGCGTCCGGACACACAGGCCAGTGCCTGTTCAGGGCTTATAACCTCTCTGGCTATTGCCGTGGGATGTTGTGCTGAACTGCAGGCTGTGGATTCTCTCGAGAACTCAAGCTTGTAACATGTTAGACTAACTTGGTTGTCCTTTTCCAGATCCATCCTGCTGGGGTCGAGGGGCCTGGACCTCCCCCACATGAGCAGTCGCCTCACCTCCCTGGCCTCCGCTCCTCAGCCCCCCACAGCAGCGTCTGCGGACGCCGGTGCCGTCGCTGCCGTGCCCCACGGTAAGGAGGCCACCGTGTTTTCTTCCTGTGCTTTGCGACTGGAGGAGCGTCTTCTGGACTTGAAAACTTACCGCTAGGTTACATAAGTAGCTCCGCTACCAACGGTTTCCAGTACCATAAATTACTATCATAGCCTTAGCTAGGATTTCAGAACATCTTTCCTTCCTGCCCACTCTACTTCCTCCCATCTTCGTACTGATGATAGTTGCTGCTTACTGCTTTTCCTCTTATTTCTCCAAGTTGTTGCCCTATGTGCGTTTTTTGGAGCCTAGGTTTCATGTTTGTCTTGACATCTCTTCTTCCTTTCGATCACAGCGTGCCCTGTGGGTAGTGAGGCTTAAAATAAGAATGTAATAATATAAATAATTACTGAGAACATTCAAGGCTTGAAGTTTCCCTAGTCTTGTCTCTCACACACACCGGGACAGGAAGTATTTAAGCAAGTATAAATAAAACTATGCATGAATTCAGTAAATACATGGTAAGAACCAATGCATAATAAATGCATCTTGTTAGTTCTTTTATAAATTTACACAGTTATTTCTTGGCACGCTTTGCTAAAACAGGCCAAGTTTGAAACAAACTGTGGCGATTCTATGGCACGCTTCTGAGTACCGATTAGCGAAAAACTAAACCAAGTTGCCGATGATGACGGAAAGCTGTCTCAAGTAATATGCACTTCCTGCTTAACCCTTATTGAAGTCCAAACCGTGGCGGCATAGGACGCTCTTAGAACCTAATTTTTACTTTCTACCCACGTGAGAACTTTATTTCTTTCGAGTTCATGATACACAAAATAAGTTGATGGTCACAGAAGCAAAGGGTTAGATTTTGTCCCGAGCTCAGTAGAGTTACGAAGAAGAATGAAGAAAACGGCCTTTCCGATGCAGTTAATAATTGTTCTCTAGCTATATTTCTTCCTTGCATGGAGTAGCATATCATTTGCTTACAGTAGCTACCTAACTAGCAGCATGGGAATAACGACTGAAATTTGATTCCCTAGTGTTTTCGTTGCCGTCATATTTGACGGCCGGACACTCGACTACAGTCAAACAAGCGTAAGCAGTCATTTAGGGGCGGGGCTTAATAATTGAACGCAGCGGTGCCAAATCTAATCCATTAACTAATGCACTTTGAGTATTCGACTATAAATATACTGTAATCGATTGAGACAAGTTATACCACGCGCTTAAGTGAGATTTGGCCGAGTTGCTTTGCGTTCTTAGCCACGCCCATTGGACTCCTTACGCTGGTTTGACTATAGTGGCACGCACCGTCTCTGAGCGACGGCAGCGAATTCGGACGTATATAATAAATTCTGCATTGGAATGATTCCATTTAGCGGGAACCGCGGAAATTCCAGGGTAATTAACGGCTCCTGAGTACAAGTCTACTTTACAGCTTTGAGCAGGTCCCTACAGGGGGTGTTCAGCTTCACGGTAATTAACCGGCCGTCCCGTGTCATGGATAGGCCTACGTTGCCTTCTCATTTAAGGCCCAAACTTACCCGTATCTTACCTCCATAGACCGCGGCGACGGGAAAACTATAAATATACGAGTTATTTCATTTTATAAATAAACCAATGACTAGAACTATCATCTTTGAATGACGCAGAGAGTTAGTACCTACTTCAGCGAACAGCTCCCCCCCCCCTTATCCCTCCACGTTTCCTACATTATTCCCTACACTTTAGAGGACTTCTCAAACAACAATAATGTAACATCCTGCTTGATTGCTACAATATAGGTATAGGCATTATCCAAGTGTTATTTCCCTATCACCTTCACAAGTACGGGCTGTTTCATGTAGTGGAGCTCAGGTTCACTCTAATTAGGTAATAGATCCTCCCCAGGTTTGCCTGATGGTTACCTCGTATCGTGGATACGTTAAAATCCCCTTGAAAGCTTGAATTCCCTTCTCCTCTTTCCCCATATTATGCTCATAGAGCGTGACAGTAAGTACTGTAGGTAGATACACATTTTGAATTACTGGGTATCTACTGATGATAGGCGTTGTGAATTAGGCCTTACTATAGTGTGTTGATTGATGATAGAGAGTAGGTATCATCGCGGGAGACTCTTACGTGTGTTGCCAGGTGCCGCGGCCGCCCTGCCCTTCGACGCCTCGCAACCTACGAGCCTGTCAGCGTTCGTGCGACAGCAGCGCCAGAGCGCCATCGTAGCGGCGCTGCACACTGCCAGTACACAGGTGCGTGTGTATTCTTAGCTTGGTTATCCCTAAAATCCTTGTGCTATTTAACTAACGTTACCCTTAACGCTGCGATCTAGGGTGTAGCTACGCGAGAGTTGCGTAGCATTGAGGTACTAAGGATTTCCGGTATTC
>LQNS02276924.1:4106337-4141436 GCA_001587735.2 Parhyale hawaiensis | reverse complement strand
TTTACCGTACCATATGTGCACTTACGCTGGCTCTGCCCCGCAGGTACCGGGAGCACATGAAGGCGATGGTGTACAACGACTTGGCCCGAGCAGAGCTGGGGGGTGTGCCTGGCCTTGCTGGTGAGCTGCAGAGCGCGGCAAGATTTATTCTTCCTGCTATTAAAAATATTGCCTCTCTTGTGGGGTGTCATGTGCTTCTCCCACTCGGATCTATTTTTTTTTTTATTACGGGACGTCTTCCTTCCTTTTAACTTCCCGGTTTTTCATCGTGCCGTATGTTGCTTTCTTTATCTTGAACCCTTTGTCCGTCTACCAATAGTGCGTCCTCATATGAAAAGCATTACTAAAATAACCATACTTGGTCACTCGCCCAATATTTGTGAAGACTGGCGACCCTTGCTTCAGCTATTTCGTCACAAAAATACAGAATTTTGAGTACGACTCATTTTCCACCTGCTACACGGATTTCCGATGTATTGTTTTGAGTTTGCTTCTTTAACATTCACTGGTACCAGTGGTTGTGAAACTAAAGAGTATATAATGTCATAAGAATGTCCAATGTTATGTCTACGAGCCTTCATATTTTTTTCAAGCTCACTTGTGTCCAAAAAACATTCAGTAGATGACGAGCTAAACAGTACAGGCAATAGTTGCGGCACTTTAATATATGCTAGTTAGTACGCGACACGCACGTATGTTGGCAGGGCTGGTGAAGGGCTACCTGTGCGTGTCGCTTCCGCACGCCATGCTGCCCCTGCTGGAGGACGGTGCCGCCAGTAACGGGGCCCCTGTGTGGCCTCTGCTCTACTACTGCCTCAGGGCAGGTGGTGTGAAGGAGGCCGCTACCGCTGCTCCCGAGAACAGGTACTGGAAGATTTCGCTTGGCTGTGGCACACTGTGTCGTCTCTCGAGGAGGTTCTTTGCGTTTTTTCTGAAACAAGTAGCGCATGTGCTTTTGTCGAGACTGTAACACTCAGGTGCGTTTGATGCTAGAGTAATACTTTCAGCGAAAATACCAGTTGAAAAATATTTGCAAGACGTTTGACGCGATTTGTAAATTATTACTTTGTATTTCTCTAACTCTTATTTACCGCTTGACTTTCATCCTACGTAAGGCAAATTTTCAACTCACTAAAAAGATGACTCGCAAAAAATAGTTGGGTCATATTTATATTTGACAGTGGATGGACTATTATCCATAAAAGGGCCTTTGATTTATATTTGACAGTGGATGGACTATTATCCATAAAAGGGCCTTTGATTTATATTTGACAGTGGATGGACTATTATCTATATAAGGCCTTGGTTCGCACTGTACTGTCGCCTCTCGTCGCTCCGTACTGTTACTATTATGAGATTCATGTTTTGTTTATATGCTCCCGATGTCCCTCTCTTAAATAGCTTTTGGAGAACTTGCTCTTTCGAAATCGTATTATGGGGAATTGTCCTATCAATATCCCGTTCGCGGAGAATTGCTCCACTTGAAATCCCGCTATTGGGTGGCTTTTTTTTACCAATTAACTCATAGTTTTATGTGGTAAAGTTTATTGTTGACAATGGCTTGACTAGCATAACGTATGTCGCACAGCTCCCCATCAGTAGTGGAGATCACGGGCTGCCTGCTGCAGTGCAGCCGCAGTGACGACGGCCGGGTGTCCCGTGAGAGCGAGAAGAGGCTCCGTGTGGCCTACAAGCGTTCCTGTAAGACCATGAGGGACCCTTACAAGAGAGCCGTGTACTGTCTCCTCGCTCGCTGTGACGTATTTGAGGACCACAGCGACATCGTCACCACCACTGATGATTACCTGTGGCTCAAGCTTTCGCTGGTAAATGCTTATATTGCTGAAATAATCATTACCTGTGGCTCAAGCTTTCGCTGGTAGGTGCTCATGTTGACGAAATAATCATTACCTGTGGCTCTGGATTTCTCTGGTGATTATATGCTCAATATTGCACAAGTGGCAACTACCTTTCACTCAAGCTGTTACTGGTTAATACTAGTGTTGCAAACACAGCGATTACCTGTGGCATAAGCTTGCTCTTTCTGGGTCACCATACCTAGTTATGAATATGAAAGTTTCAACTTTGACTTGCACAAAGTTACTGATAGCTATGTTATCTAATGTGTGCCAAATTATGCTATCGGTTTTACCTCCATAATAGTGTAAACTGTTATTCTGACTATCGGTGACCTTTTTTATGGGGAGTCGTGGCCCCATTGGTTACAATTAGCCAGGCCTTCGGGACGGCTGGTTTTGGTGCCCACTTGCCCTCCTTCCATTTTCACACTAGCGCTGACGATACTTTCTTCTGTTTTTCCTTTCTTTCCCGACTTGTTCTCCCATGCCTGTTGATACTGTGTGGTGCCCACTTTGGTTCCTTGCCACCTGTTACTCCTACTGATCTTTCTTCCATCTGTTCTTCCTCTTCCTTCCCGACTTACTGTTCCCATGCGCATTGATCATGTGTGGGAACACCCTTGTGCATGGGTTCCACTTGTCTATCGTCACACTATGTGTCCCTTCATTCTTCCTCTGTGATATCCCCTTTGTTGTGGAAACGGAGACTTAAACTTTTTCTGCATATGATAAAAATGTTACTGTGTGGGAACGCCCTCATCCCTGGTTCGAGTTTCTATTGACGTACTAGATGTCCTCATCTTTTCCTCCTCTCTTGGAACATTTACATTGTGGCTATGGAAGTTTGACTGACTTCTACAAAATTGGTAAGGCGGCGACCCGTGTCTGTGTAGGGCAAAGTAGATGGAGTTGCCGGAGACCTTCGTGTGACCATCCGGGACTGTTTTCCTCAGGTGGATCCCAGCGGGGAGTCGGAGGCTGGAGGTGTACCATCCACCCCCACCGTGGGCTCGGCGGCCGGCTCCGCTACTGGCCCTAAGAACGATGTTCTCACGTTACCGGCTCTGCAATACATGTTGTATAAACAGTATGGTGAGTTATCGCTTTGTTCAAGTGCAATTTTCTGTGCGACCATCCGATGTCGCCCTCTACATTCATCTGATAAATGCCTAGGATTTTCTGATAAGGTGTGTAATTGAAGTAGTATATCTTGAAGCTGTCCGGGCACGCACGGCCTGTTAGGGCGTGTACCATTGCCCGTACCGAACTCATGTCACTGCCCACTCGCAGCTGTCAAATGCAGAAACACAGGCACACACGCTGTTCCCAATACAGACACTTAGGTTGTAACAAACAGAGCTGGGCATAGATACTTGAAAATGTATCTGAATACTAGATACACCCTTAAAATATATCTAGATACAGATACTAGATACTTTAATGTATCTATAGATACAGTACTACATACTTTTCTAGTTTCAGTCGTATTCATTTGTTGTAATACTCCATATGGTTAAGAATCATGTTATTAAGGTGGATATGATTCAAAATACTGTTTTTTATTAGTGACCTTTACACATTTACCACTGCCAAGAGGCTACGTAATTGTCTAATTGATCACGTTTGTTTTCTCACAAGATACCTCAAATATAATGGGGAATTTGAATAAAATTTTATAGTATGTAGTATACATCACAAGTTACTTGCTGCTGCACACTGAAATTTGCAAGTGAAGCTGATTGCAAATAGATTTAACTTTGATGATATCTTTTCCAAGCAACAGAGCGACCTCAAACAAAAAATAAACTGTTCTTGGTGATGCAAGAAATGTGTTTATCAGCAAGAAACCCAAATTCGCAGCGATATGCCTACTGTGGATGGCGATTGAAGCTTTGGACAGCAAAATTACTTACAATTGAGTAGAAGAAATTTTGCAATTTACCGTTGGCCAGTACTTACGCATGCGTGTTTCTTTCCCATATTATATACTTACCTTGCGTCTTAAAGAATAGCTTATTTTTTTTTTTTACTTCGTGTCGGTACGTTCAATGGAACGAATTTTATAAGGGGATTTATCAGTTTGCCATCAGCCTTATTTGCGAGGAGTTGACAGTCAAGGTATCGCGTGGTCCACGTCTGTAGATATCAACTCCTAATCAAAAATTTGAGACCGTTTGTAATGTAAAAAAATAGCAATGTTTTAGTGATGCATAAATAAGTTCCTTTGATTACGGATAAGTAGGCCTAATTCTAAAAGGTTAAAGGTGAGAAAGACGAAATATATCTGATATAACAATTTATAAAGAAACTAGAGGACCCGCGCCGTCAAAAAGAACAGTGAGAAATTTGTGACGACATTTCTTCAGTATCTCCGCCAAGGAGGTTGTGTTTTCATCGGGTTTGTCTGTTATTCTGTCTGTCTTTCTGTATCTCTTCATGATAACTGAAGAATTTATAGACGGATTTTGACGAAATTTACAGGGATTGTTGGGTTTGTTAGGAAGAACAGATGCTTAACACTTGGTGGCTGTCCGTCAATCCGTTTGTTTGTCTGCCGCATTTTTTCAGAAAGTTATAGACGGATTTTTTAATGAAATTTACGTGAGTTGTTATGTATATAATGAAGAATAAATAACTAAATTTTGTAACAATTTTTGTTTGTTCGTTAGTTTGTCACTTTTTAATTTTATGCTTCTTATCACAATAACTCAAAAAATAATGAATGGATGTCTATGAAAAGTATAGGAAATGTTAGTAATTTTAAAAGACACAAAATTTCAAGTTTGGCGATGATACGTGCGTCCATTTGCGAGTTTGACTAGTGTTTTTCAGTGTATTTGTTAGCAGTATAACACAAAAAATTATGAACGTTGTTAAAAAGATGCTAAAACTAGAGCACTCTGAGAGCGCATACCTCCGCCAAGCGAGGCAACGGTAGAAAAAAATTCAAATTGGCTCTGAAACCATAACTTTCTTTGTATAAACTCCAAAATCTAATCAATTGCGGCTTCTGATAGTAATAACAGCTTATGCAATTTTCTTGAATATTCATTCATAACTTTTTGAGTTATACTGCTAACAAACGTTATTACAAACATGAGTCAAACATACAAACGAACCAACTGATCTGCACCAAAATTTGATCGTTCAAGATTTTTAACATTACTAACAACCCCTAGCCTATAAATTTCATAAAGATCCGATCATTATTTTTTGAGTTATTGTGCTAACAAGCATAAAATTAAAAACAGTGACAAACGAACGAACAAACGGATCATTATCAAAATTTGGTCGTTTACTCTTTGTTTTATAGCTACCTAACAACTCATGTCAATTTCATCAAAATCCATCCATAACTTTCTGAGTTATGGCATTGAGAAAAATGAGGCAAACAAACAAATGGATGGACATATCTTCACCAAAAGTTAATCATCTGTTCCTCCTAACTTACCTAACAATCCCTGTAAATTTCATCCAAATCGGTTCATAAATTTTTGAGTTATCTTGGTGACAGACAAACACGACGAAAACATAACCTCCTTGGCGGAGGTAACTATAACACTGTTGAAGGGCACAAGTGTTTAGATTTTGGTGTTGAATCAAAGAAAATCATGGTCTCTGAACCAATTTTAATTTTTCGTAACCGTTACCATGCTTGTCGGAGAGGTATTCGTTCTCAGAGTGCTCTATAGTTGATTAATTATACTTCCGTTACTAATATCATTATTATACATGCAATGGAAGACGCTACGACGGCCAACTCATATTATCGTAAGAGATGCGTGCTTTCTACTGAGCAGTTGACTTTAATTCATCTTCAGCGCACTCCTTCCTTCCCTCATGGAACACGCAAAAAAATTATCTTATAAGAAGTAAGCGCTGAAGCATCATTAAATTCAATTTCTGCTGCGTTTCCAGAATACACAGTGATATAATTTCAGCAGAACAAAATTTTCGCGCCCAAGAGGAAAATCCTTTGTTAAAAGAAGATCGCAAGTTGGAAATAACTCCGAATAAAGCATTACTACATTTACTACACCGGGTAAATCGCTTCCTCTGAGCTTCGCTGATCATCTTNCGGGCCAGTTGACCTATGTCTGCCACACGAACCAGGCATGTGGATTTCCGGTGGAGGGTGTAATCAAAGTTGATTTACTTTCACATTTACCTTTCTCACCTTTTACCTCTAGGAATTACTGAGCCCTAATCAAAGGAGTTTATCACAAAAACGTGATTTTTTATGTTTTCAAGTGGTCTTTAAACTTTTGATTAGGATTTTATTTGTTTTTTGTTGTTTCAGAGATGACACTGAAGTAGTTTGTCAAGGGATGACACGGCACTCTGGCTGACACGCTATTCACATGCCTAGACTTCAGCCAGCTGTACAAATTACGGGTCAATGTTTACATAACACACAAACAACTGTCAAATGATGGCCTTTGTACCAGCTTGAGTTCGCGTATAACTGGGCCCGTGCTGTGTAAATTATCCGTTATAGGTATAGTCAACTTTGACTAATCTCAACTGGAAAACCCACATGCACTGCTTCGTGCGGCAGATATAGGCCAACTGGCTCCAGAGGAGTTAGTACAGTGGCAGCAGACCACGGGTCGGTAAGAACTATATATGGCACTTTAGCGAAACGTTCAACGAGCCGTGCCCTCTAAGGTAAGTATCTCCACGGTAGCTATACACACCAAGCGAATTTGCTGATTTAGCGTGCCGACCGCCATGCACAAAGATCCTCGCTTGACTTGAGGATTGCTCCCGGGACTTTCAGCACAAATGTACAACATGCAAAGTCCGCTGCTAGCGTTCGTCCGTAAATAATTGGCTATTCTATATAGATTGGATGCACTCTGTAAATAACTGGATGCGCTCTGTTAACTGTTCGCTCCGGGTAAATAAAAGCTGTAACTGATTGTTTATTAGACCTTTGCCGTTCAGGAATGTGTGAGTGTGTGGAGCTCAACTCTTTACTGTAGTATAAGTATAAGATTTTTTCAAACCTATTGTGCTACGCTACCAAATATAGAGCAAATTTATATGTACATAGACTACTGCGTTGGGCGTTGGAGAATTATTCTTTACATGGCTTTCATCATTGACGCGGTGATAGTTTTATTATTGTTTCGTTGCAGGTGAGACTCACTTCAATGCCTACGAGCAGCCTCTGCTCTACACCACGGTGAGTTCCGCCTGCGTACCTTCTAAATCGTTTTCTTGCTTTTATAATCACTGCAGCCATTTGCTTATTGGAATTTACCTCCTAGTTACTCATAAATTAGCGGAACGTTTTTGTTTCATGAACGGCAGTCGTTTGTGCTGACAGGAGAAAATGAAAACGAGACAGACAACAACAGAGACTTGTTTCGTTTCACTATGATGCTTTACTTTGGAGAGACACCTATAATAAACTGGAAAGTGCCCTGTTTCATTTCAAAACAAAACATTACTTTTTAAATATATAGGTAATATGAAAAACTATCCTGTTTCGTTTCACCACGGTACTTTGCTCTGAAAATAACCAACTAAAGTGCATCGCAAGTCTTTTTGATCTGACGGTGGAGAAGTGTGGCTGCTGTGTCACTGCGTAATGTTGGTGTGTACCGCGGGTCCCTGCGCAGGTGCTGCTGCTGACGGGCCAGTTCGAGGCAGCCATAGAGTTCCTGCGGCGCAACGACCGCTACCTCTGCCACGCTGTCCACATCGCCGCTGCCCTCTACAGCAACAGGGTCCTGTGTGTCCCTCGCTCCATCTCCGCGCCTTTGTGTGAGTCGTCAGGGCTTCCACAACCCACTTCCTGTGGCAGTAGCTACAAATGATGCATGCAGTGTCTTTTTTGTTAGTGGATATGTGTCGATAGTTGAACAATTGATTCATTTGATGGTGCCGCACCTGTAAGTGGTAGCAGGGAAAGGAGATCAGCTCTTCTGACACAGCCTCTTGCGATGCATCCAACCTACACATTGTCTACTACTTATTAATACGATTGTTTCTTGTATCGAAAGTGAGGTCTGGCATCTACTATGTAGCTTTCATTTCGCTGTTGCTTTTGTTTATAAAGAGAATCACCGGAGGGCTCCTTCATAGCAAAGGGAACCGCTTGCTTTGTTCTATCTCAGGATATGTGTTCGTCTTCACTATGTCTTCTCTTTACTTGAAAACCCCGCGCTCTTGTACTGCTGTCAAGTTTTGTCTTGACACATTTTGTTTTTATGAAGTCCAGGGCAATCTTGACCCCTCTCACTGAGGCCGTGCTACGTCCTTGCAGTAGCTCTCTCTTTCGTAGGAATGCACTAATTCAGAAACACAAAACAAGCTGTCGAAACCTGCCCACGATTATGACTCGCATGCGTGTTGTGAAGGAATTTGGCCCCACGAAAATGTCATTCGAACTTCCTGTTCTTCCTTTTCTTCGTCCCATTCTTTATCATAGGTATGCTATTGCCTTCAGTGGTGTCGGCTAGTAGTTTCTAGTTACTGCAAGTCAAGTCGAAATCTTTTCTGGTATTCTGAATAAAATATTTATGTTTTTGAGTGCCGGAATAAGATTCAACATCCGTAATAGTATTTGCAACGTTATGTCTTTAAGCTAATAATGGAACTGCATTATTACTGTGACTGCCATGTCGTGCGGTTGTTCCCATATTAGATTAGGTAGCTGGCAATTGACGGGCCTGGTGCGCTATGCCCAAAACAAGAGATAACCTTTAGGCCAGTGTCCAGTCCGACCTTTTGTAACTATACATACAAAATATTGTGGACGTGCTGATTGCAAAAAAATGAAAAATACTCGAGAAAATGATTTATGCTACCTCTATCGATAGGCCTACATCTCTATTCACTGATGTCACTCTGTATTCCACAGTGTCTCGTGAGAGTGACGAGCCAGAGTGCTGCCTGCGCCTAAACCTCGGCTCTGACGACGAGGAGATGTGGTCTGCGAAGCTCTGGAGGTTGGGAGAGCTCCGAGAAGTGATAACGAAGGACGAGTTCACTCAAGACTTGACATGAGGTACGATTAGAACGTCACATTCCGGCCCGGGGGTGGCGCGAGACAAGTGGCGACAAATTTGTTACACGACAAAATGTAACGGAGGGTACAGCAGTCTGTTGTCCCCACCGCCGCAACTGCGATGCCTCGCGACACCCGTGCATTGCTGCGACACGACTCGCGGAAAAATCGCATTTTGTCGCTTCCTGTGGGGCCCCGGTCTTTGGCTACGCGCACACCAGAAGCGGGATGGCAGGAAGGCAGGAGTGAAAGGAAGGAGGCCCGCGCACTAGAAGCGGGAACTCATGGCATTGCCGCTGGCAGTGGCCCGAATGTAGAAAGAAAGAATATTCTATTGTCTACTCTTTTAGATATGAAAATCCTTCAGCTGTATGCATAAGATAAGAATATTCTAAGGAGAAGATTCTCTAAGATTTTTAGCAAATTCAGCGTGTGTATGTATAACATTAGAAAAACAATAGAAAATTCTTAGAAATTGAAGAATATGCTTCAAATTTTAAAAACATCTTTTCAGTTGTTATTGCGCAGTTGATAATGATATAGTGGTGTTGCATATATTTAGTTTGTTTGTCTCATATATGTACGTAGATCGTGGCGGCATTTTTGAATGTTAGAAAAATTTAAGTATATAACGCACGTCGCTCAGACCATGTCCTTGACTACAAACATATTTTCGATTTGAAGAGAATCCTGTAGCTACATTGGATTGTAGAAAGCCTGGTGGTAGAGGATGGTGAGACCAGAGAAGTAGCATCACCTACAAAAATGTGACTTGAAGCATTCACAGTTGGTATAAATTTTTCCAGATGTAGCAATTAATGCAATAAGAGCTCCAAACATTGATGTGTTTTACTAGTACACCTCAAAAGAAAAGTAAACTCTGTAATATGTGGCCAATCCAGGGTTTCAAGTCGGAGTTGGTGAAGACTTGGGAATTGATCAGGGTTGCCAACTCGAAATTAAAAGTTAAACCCACAACATATCAAATACTAGGTCCAGTAAGGAACTTCACCGCAAATTGAATGAAATATGCAAACACGTGTCAAATCAATAGAGTTGCCTTTTTCTATTTCAGTTAGTAATTAATCTTTCTTTACCTAGGTACAATTAAGTAATTACCATTTAAAGCAGTTTAATAGTAATAGAAAGCATGCTAGAAAAACAAAAGACTAATCTTCTCTTTTGCTCTCTTTTTCATGAAGAAAATGGCAAATTTTTATCCATACCTCTGTTAGAGAATACCGTATGGTATTTGCTATGAAGGATTTGCTTTCTTCTACTTTAGGAAGATAGAATATTCTTCATTTATGCATCCGAGCAAATGTCTGGTTTAGAGGTTTAGGGAGACGTCTAGCTAGACGTCCTGCACGGCGCGCGCAGAGAGGCGCGCGCAACCACCTCGAACGGCGTCTGGTACTCTACTGCAGTGCCAGTGCCAAGGTTACTGCCTTGAGTGCCTTCTCATCCTCCCTTGCCTGCGGCGTGAAACCATCTTTGGAGATGGTTGCTGCTTTTCGTTCTTTCCTTCCTGCCATCCTCCCATCTTTTGCCTCTCTCTGTGTGCGCGGTTCGATAGGAAGAGCATGTATCCCGACTCCCTCCTGCCATGCCATCTTCTCGCCAAACTTCTTTTGGTGTGCGCGTGGCCTTAGAGCTGTGGATTGCCTCGTCTAAGAGCGAGTCCAACGGTCGTCAAGTAAACGGCTTGCCTCACAGCTGTTCTTCTGAATATTCTGTTGAGGCTTTCGTCTGCATCAGTCGAGTAAATCTCTCATCTTGGATCGCTATTGATCGTGTTAGATTCGGAAAAAGCGGGACAATACCAATATAAAGATGGGCTTTCATCAGCAACGTTGGGTCTGCAAAAAAATACAAACACAGCCGTCAAGTCAGTTTTGCTCAGTTAATGTCACCAGGGAGGTCTCTTCAAATTTGCAGCAAATAAGTAGGTACTCGTAGAGCTTTGCTCTTTTGTGCCCTTTAAACGGATACACTAACGCATTCGGACACGGAGTTGAGGAAACTCGTTCATTCGGCCCTCAGGGGCATATTGTGGCGGGCCCTTTCCCTGCCACAATATGTTTGGGCATCACGCACCCAAGGGTCCCGAGTGCCTTCTCTGCAGGGGATGTAGCATCTGGCCGCAGTTCCTGCTNTCACGTACAACAAGAGAGTGAGCCGCTGCCGGCCTACCTGCCTCGTCACCTTCGCCTTGTTCTTCATGGGGCAGGTTAAGTAGGGCGGTCTGTCGCTAGAGGTGACATGGCAAGGCGCCAAAAAGCGCCCCATGACAATATCAAATACTAGGTCCAGTAAGGAAGTTCACTGCAAATTGAATGAAATGTACAAACACGTGTTGCCAAATCAATAGAGTTGCCTTTTTCTATTTTAGTTAGTAATTAATCTTTACCTAGGTACAATTAAGTAATTACCATTTAAAGCAGTTTAATAGAAAGCATGCTTGAAAAATAAAAGACTAATCTTCTCTTTTGCTCTCTTTTTCATGAAGAAAATGGCAAATTTTTATCCATACCACCGTTAAAGAATATGGTATTTGCTTTGAAGGATTTGCTTTCTTCTACTTTTGAAAGATAGAATATTCTTTATTTATGCATTCGAGCAAATGTCTGGCTTAGAGGTGTAGGGAGACGTCTAGCTAGACGTCCCGCACGGCCATGGCAGGGAGGCGCGCGCAACCACCTCGCACGGCGTCTGGTACTCTACTACCAAGGTTACTGCCTTGAGTGCCTTCTCATCCTGCCTTTGCTGCGGCGTGAGACCATCTTTGGAGATGGTTGCTGCTTTTCCTTCTTTCCTTCCTGCAATCTTTTGCCTCTCTGTGTGCGCGGTTCGATAGGAAGAGCATGTATCCCGACTCTCTCCTGCCATCTCGCCTACCATCTTTTCGCCAAACTTCTGTTGGTGTGCGCGTGGCCTTAGAGCTGTGGATTGCCTCATCTAAGGGCGAGTCCAACGGTCGTCAAGTGAACGGCTTGCCTCACAGCTGTTCTTCCGAATACATGTATTCTGTTGAGCTTTCGTCTGCATTAGTCGAGTAAATCTCTCATCTTGGATCGCTATTGATCGTGTTAGATTCGGAAAAAGTGGGACAATACCAATATAATGATGGGCTTTCGTCAGCAACGTTGGGTCTGCAAAAAAAAAATAAAAACAGCCGTCAAGTCAGTTTTGCTCAGTTAATGTCACCAAGGAGGTCTCTTCAAATTTGGAGCAAATAAGTAGGTACTCGTAGAGCTTTGCTCTTTTGTGCCCTTTAAACGAATACACTAACGCATTCGGACACGGAGTTGAGGAAGCTCGTTAATTCGGCTGTCGTGTGAGCCCGCCTTTAAACGAGTTTCGAACTATTTTGATGTTTTTTGACTGTTATATCCCTTTCTAGTGTGTTTCGGACGAGGAATCTTAATGTTTATTTGAGCTACGAGTGTTGTGCATTGCTTCCTACTCAAGTCAGCTCCAGGCGTATTTTAGCTACAATTTATTGGTTGCTCATAGCCCTCAGGGGTATATTCTGGAAGGCCCTTCCCCTGCCACAATATATTTGGGCCTCAGCAACGCAAAGATCCCAAATGCCTTCTCCGCATGGGATGTTGCAACTGGCTACGGTTCCTGCTGAGAAGGTTAGTTTGTTGGGTAGGTTCTCTATATTTCCCCTTCTGTTCCGCGAGGTGGGCCGTCGATCGAGGTGGCCGACCTTTTCCCGCGGGACTCCTACCTTCGCCCCTGCGGAGGGCCACGGAAGTTGCCAGCAGCATGGGCGTTTCTTTCTTTTGTCTTCTTCTCATTTCGTTTTTGATGCGTTGTTCAGACTTATTATGTTTGCATAGAATTTATAGGAAGTGGCAGGATGTTAGAGTGCTGCGCCCGCATGCACAAATACAGTTAATCGCTCGTCCGTAAGATGAATTCTTGCTAGGCTTTACTTTCGGATTTGGTATTTTTGGCGGTTACATGCTATTGCGGGGGTACTGACCCGAACCTGAAGTGGAAATGGTCGGGGGTCGCAATTGTCACTTGAGTCTTCCATCTTTGGTGCCATAGCTCTAACAGTATGTGGTCGATTGCAGCCGTGCACTCCTCTAGAGCCAGCGAGCATCTATCTGTATCGTGAACCAATGCATGTTAATTTCTTAGTTGCTGTGTGCAGTTAAGTTGGCCTTACCTTTATATCATTGGAAAGAAAGCATTAAATATCAGCGTGTGTATGTAGCATTGTAAAACCGATACTGTATGTATGTTATATTGAAGGCCCGTTATATTGTGTGCAGGGACGAGAAGACCTCGTCAGGCACGGACGTGTTCATCAACTGCGTCAGCGATCTCGCCCTCAACTCACGCGAATTTGATCTGCTGCTGGGCAAGCTCAGCGAGGACGGCACGCGCGCCCCTGGTATTGTGGACGCCTTCAATGTAAGTTTCCTGGCGTGGGGTCCCTCCATGTGTTGGTATTTTCTTTCCTTGACACGATAATTGAATATTTCTATTTACTCGATCAACCACCCCGTGGGTATTGCCTTGAGCTACAGTGTCTTGGGACTCATTTCTGCCAAATTAAGACTATGAAGTCATTGCTGTCTTGGGACTGGCGTCTATGTATCATAGGTGCCGAGACGTTATGTGATGGAACTGAAGTTTGTATGGAGTTAAGGCTGCTTTTTTGTGTCTTGTGCTCTAAGCTTCGGTCAAGAATTCATTTGCTGGTAGTTACTTGTAGCTTGTGGACGACCAGGCCAGTCTCGGTTCTTCATTTTGCTGGACGTTATACGTGTCTCTTTTTTATCCACTCTCTTGGATAGCAGGAAACTTCTATAGTTTGCTTAGCTTAATTGTTCAATAACTTCAAGAAGAACTTTATCATAAACGCAGACGCTTTAATTCGAAGTGTTGCCGTGGCTCTCTGTGGCATTTTGTGGCGGGCCCTTTCCCTGCCACAATATGTTTGGGCATCACGCACTCAAGGGTCCCGAGTGCCTTCTCCGCAGGGGATGTTGCACATGGCCGCAGTTCCTGCTGACGAAGTTAGTTTTGTAAAGTTAAGTAGGCTCTCTATTTTTAACTGTCTGTTTCTCGAAGTGGGCTGTTGATCGAGACAGCTGACCTAGTTCTTGGAACTTCTCTACTCTCTCTCGTGTGGAAGGCCTCGAATGGGGCCGTCCACCCGAGTGTTTTCTCTATTCTTTGCGCCTTTTTCCCGCCAGTAGTAGCGCACTGAGCCAATCGAGATTTTCCGGCAGGAATGCCGAGATAAAATATTCCTACTGAACTATGTAAAAAGACCGAGTCTACACCGTACGGATAACTCATCGTATGGATACGGTGGTAAAACTCTGACTATGAATGTAATAATAAGAAGTGTTGCCGTGAATTCTGATAGTCTCAAGTCATGTGTTGCAGAAGCTAAAGTGGTAAGACCGCATACAACATTTCAGGTGGACGTGAGTGAGGTGACGGAGCTGGTGGCGCGAGACTGCGAGAAGCGCGGCCTGCACGAGGACGCCGTCAGGTTGTACGACTTGGCTAAGGTGTGTGTGTGTGCTCACTGTCATGTATTTGTTTTCACTTGTTAAGCAGTTAGCCATATAAATGCGTGAAACGTTTACATAAAAACAAAAAAAAAAAAAAACTGGTAATCCACAGGATGCATATATACGTGAGAAAAAATTAGGTGGTAATACATAGAACGTTTGTATGCACCGCCCTTGTGCATAATTTTCCTGTGTAATGTGTAAAGTTCTGTTTTATACCTCCACTAAAACCGAAACCAAGGAATCACCGTTTATTGAGAAAATATCTCTAAGTTAGCGGTACAAATGTTTAATTCTGGGCTTAAATGGCTACTAACATGGCTACTAACGATTGTCTCGATCCAGCTAACTGTAGCTGCGCCTCTATCGCGCCACAGGCGGATGTGATCCGCCCCAGCCGGTGATCTGAGTCCCGTTTCACTAAAACTGGCTGTGATCTTAGCTAAAGTACTCAGCCATTTATTGTATTAGCTATGCATATATGTATACTTTTGCTTCAGCAAGAACTTTATTTTACATGCATTTTTATGTGGTGCACTTTGGTGTAAGTTGATTTTGCTGCAGCGAGTACATACTGTTGTGTTCCCGGCGCGAGACCGGTGTGTGGGTGTGTTGTTCACTGCTCTAGTAAACCATCGGCTGCCTCATCCAATGCCATCCAATCAACATTTCTACCTGCCTTCCCAGAACCACGAGAAAGTGATATCGCTACTGAACAAGCTGCTGGCTCAGGTGGTTCACCTGCCCTCGCCAGTGGCTGCGGCAGCTGGGGCAGGGGTACCACCTACGGCAGTAGCCAACACCGGCAGCGACAGGGAGCGTGTCCTAGAGCTGGCCTGCTCCATTGGGCTCAGGTGAGTTGAGGCCACCTTGGGATATTTTCTACATGCCGCCCACGCAGCTTTAAGCAGAACCCACCTTACGCTCACGACCGTCTTAGTGTGTAAGGGCTCGAACATATCAAAAGCAGTTCAATGAGAAGCTGGCAGTTTTTGAGAAGCACGGAATGCATTGGAGCGCGCACACCGAACAGCGGCAACGGCCTGCTCAACTGCCGCTGTTCGGTGTACACGCTCCAGTGCATTCCGTGTTTCTCTGGAACTGCCAGCCTGCCTGCCAGCTTCTCGCTGAACTGCTTTTGGTGTGTTCCGGCCCTAAGATGTCATTGAGAATGACGTCTGTGGGTGTCGTTCCCAGTGAGTACCTCACTATTGAAACTAGTTATAAACGTAAGCTTGTTGAGGTAGGAGACCGATTTCTGTTTCATGAACTTTTTGTGTTTAGTTTAGCAACTCTACGTTAGTAGTTTGTCAAACTGAACAATTACATATACCGCATGAATTGACTAAAATTTGGTTCCGGGAGAAAAAGTCAGAAGTATGCCACTAACTTATACTTACTTGATACTATTCTTCTGATGGGATTAGGCAAATCGTAGTTTGTGCACGGTGACAAGTTCTTGAAATGGTGGAGAAATATGTATAGTGCGTGCGGGCGCTGTCGCTCATCACCTACTGAAGTTAGTACCTACTAAGAGCGCTGATTGGTGCAGGTACCGCGCTCACGGCCACAATGCCTCTCAGCAGTCTGCCGCCACACTGCACCTCCTGCTGGATCTCGCCACCGTCTTTGATCTATACCACGCTCAGCGCTACCACGACGCCATTGAGGTATGACACATTATTGCTCTTTCCAGCGTTATTCGTACGACCCTGCAGCCCCTGTGGGACCTCATTGTTCAAATAATCCACGAGAATATGGGTTAATGTAATTTAGTTCCCTCAAACTCGACCGGAGCTGCAATCGCCGGCAGTCGACTCTCTGCTTTGTGTCTAGCTTCATGCGGTAATGGCAAACTAATTATACTTGAGGAGAATACGAGCTCAATTCTCTTCTACTGGATAGTTGTTGGCCGTCTCAGTCATTTTTCAGTTGGCGATTACTGGCTGAAGCTCTATCCAATGAGGCGAATGCAATCATGAATAAGTTAAAGCTCAACCGATCACATTAGGTACCTTGATTGCACTGGGCAAGTAGGAGATGCCTGCCATCCTTTACTGGGCCCTTCGAGGGGCATAGGATGGGCCATAAGACATAGGGTTAGGTTAGTTTAGGTTCGCCCATCCTATGTTAATGTGGAGTAGCGCCCCCAGAGGAGCCTGTAAGTTACCTCAACCATTAGCTAGGTCTTCGGGACGTGTGTCTTTCATGCCCACTTTGCTTCCTTCCCATCTCATACTCCTTCTAAACTTTCTTCCATCAGTTCTTCCTCTTTTCCGACTTGCTGTTCCCATGCGCGTTGATCCTGTGTGGGAACACCGTCGTGCATGGGTTCCACGTGTCTTATCATCATACTATATGTCCCATCATTCTTCCTCTGTGATATCGCCTTTGTAATGGAAACAGAGACGTAGACTTCTGACCATAAGAATCCTTTCCCGGGCGGCAAAAATATACTATCGTAGGAATAACATTACGGAAGGGACCATATCTGGTCATTATCCCAGTACAGAGTTGCAACATCTAAGCTGCAATAGGACTGTGCTATAGCAGCAAATTGCGGCAGGTCATCAAGCGGCTGCACCTCATCGCTCTGGACCGGGACGAGGTGGAGCCTCGAGTCGCGGGTCTCTCGAGCGTCTCCAGCGAAGTGAAGGACGTCATCCCGTCCCTGCTGCTGGCCGCTATCACCTCCACCCACAATATCTACAGCACCTCCGCCCCTGGGGACACCTCCTCAGCTGGTGCTGAGGACCGTGCCAGGACACTGGTAAGGCTCGCTGCATGCCGACAGTTTTTTTTCACCTAACTATGGAAATGTGACTAGATGTGCGTGTGCGTCCCAAAACCCTAACAGAATTTGTGAATGACTCTGATGGCATAGCAACGGCCTCTCATCGGAGGGGCTGCGGCGTTCCATGGCCCAGTGCACCGATTTCTTTTTCTCTCCAAATTCTACCTTTCATTTGAAACAATAATGACCTATGGTACTTCTGAATTAAGGTTTACTGTGGTTAAATAACAACTCAAGTATTTTTACTACTTCTACCATCATATTTACTTTAGTATAAGACCCCATTACCCCTTAACGTGGTTCCGGCTGTATAGCCGAGTAAATCCTTCATCTTAGATCGCTAGTGATTTCTCCGATTTGGAAATAGCGGGACAATACCAATATAATAATAATAATAAGAATAATAAACATAGCAACGGCCCATATAATCTGAGTCCCATAGTCATTTTCTTGTTAATAACTTCATCTTTAATCGATCATCATCTTCTTTTTAACCATGTAGATTTCGGCTAATTTCATATGGTGGTATGCGACTTAATTAGAGTAATGGGTTACAGGTGTATTGCGACTGCATAATAATACCGTATTGTGTACGGGGGCTTGGAATGGTCGTATCGCCCTCTCCCCTGAAGTAGACACAACTCGGGTCCTAGATGTGACCTTTCATCTCAAATCCTGCTCTTGCTTGTCGTGTCTTGACCTGAATTAAAGCAAGGCCAGTAGTAGTTGCTATATGCCAGCATTAATTTCTGCATTATTTTCAGCACCTGAGGCAACAGGCAAGGGCCATCGTTACCTTCGCTGGCATGATACCGCTCCGACTACACGCTGATGTCAACGCCAGGCTGGTGCAGCTGGAAGCTCTCATCAACTGAGGCTACAAACTAGGTACTCTTCTGTTCAGACTTCTGCCGACGATTCTGCAGCTTTATGTTCGGGAAGCTTTTTCTACTTATCAGCAACCATGTACATGTGGCAGACCCTTAAGAGACTGAATTTCCATTCGCTGTGCCATGCGACGGCCTAAGTTGCTTTTAACGATCGTATTCCTATGGAATGATGAGTTACTGTTTGTGCTGCGTGTGAGGGTCTCGTACCATGTGCGGTTGACAAACTAAGGATCAGATCATCAGTTATTGTTTCATGGCAAAAGCCATGTTCTATGTAACATAATATTGATTCATTTTGTCTTTGGAGAGGGAAGGCTGTACCACAATAAGAAAGAATTTGAGAGTGATTACCCTTGTATAAACAAAAATTAAGTAAGTAAATAATTCGCCTCACTAAAACTACGTGCAGAATTGTAGCTATCCCATATGACTTATTTGTCCTTAGGCTGAACTGCCGCTGAAGGCACGTGATCTGTTACTCAATATTTTTATATGTCATTAGGTGTACAAAGCTGTTACCCTTTACGATGCTATGGCATTCTGCTACCATTTAATAAAAATAAAATTATCTCTCGATGGCAATTTTCCTATCCTTTCGCTCTCTAATAACCTTGCTCGCTATTGCGTTATTCTCCCGGTCCGTGCACTGCCGTGGCTGCTGGCTTTTCGTCCTTCGGCTCTTGGAGACTCCTTCAGGATCCAGCCGTGACCTCCCCGCAGGGGGCATAGGATGGGCCATAGGGTTAGGTTAGGTTAGTTAGGTTTGCCCATCCTATGTTATGGGGGCCCGGCAGCGCTATCGTCATTCACGACGATTGCGCGTTCAAGTAAGCTTTGCTGCGCACGCCACCACTAAAGTAAAACTACCTAGGCTAACCTAACCTATCCTTACCTAACCTAACCTCCTTACCTACCCTTCTAACCTAACCTAATCTTTCTAACCTTGCCTAACGTTACCTAACCCTAACCTAACTTAACTTAATCAGCGAGCAGCGCGGTGCACCAACTTGAACGCCGCTCACACGCACACGATCTGCGTACACAAACATGCAATCAAATTCGTCGTGAACGACGATAGCGCGGCCCGGCAACCCCAGGAGCCTCGTGTAGGTTACCTCAGCCATTAGCTAGGCCTTCGGGACTTCTGTCTTTCGTGTCCACTTTGCTTCCTTCCCGATTTCATACTCCTACTTGCTCATGCTTTATGCTGTTCTTCCTCTTCTTTCCCGACTTGCTGTTCCTATGCTCGTTGGTCCTGCGTGGGAACACCTTCGTGCATGGGTTCCCCGTTTCTGTCAACATTATATGTCCATTGCTCTTTTCTCTGTGATATCGTTCCGCTCGGAAACGGAGGCTTAAACTTTCTGGCTATTACTAACTAACTAGCCGTGACTTAAATAGAATTTGAGATGTTTACTCGGTTGGGTTAAAGACTCGTTTGTAATTATTCAGTTCACTGCACGGGACCGCCACTCGTGTGTAGTGCATTGTCTCTACTGAACCGGAAATATGCTCACCCGGCAAATTCCGATCTGCTACAACTGCATTACATGTTCCTGATCAAATTGCGACCCTTTGATTAACCCAAAACTACTCTCCTGCTCAACTCGTTGGCCACGATTCCAAGAATAGATAATGATGTTCCAATGGCAGTGTGCCATATTGGTAGCTACAGATTGCGGCCAAGGCCTTGCGAGCCGCTGGACAAAGCGGTTAGGTGATCCCTCAGGATGATATTCTGAAGACCTCTTAGCCCCACCAGCATATGAACCGGTCTTATGATCCCGAGGGTAACCCGAATCTCTTGCAGCAATGATCGATGCGTTTGGCTACAATCCTCGCTGTCAATTTGTGTAGTTAGATAATTTTTAAATCCGGGCTCAACTTGAGTCCACAATGGAGCATAAGATACTGGCGATAGTACCGTCGCCAGTCTCGAAAATTTTTTAATATCGCCGGAATGAGTCTGACACCGACGCCACGCTATACATTCACACGCCCAACTCTCGAGTGGATGATTAGATCGCACGTCGTCCAGACGTTTATGGATAGTACTTGACTTGAATGACGAGCTGAACGTCCGAGCATAAGCTGAGCGTACAATTGCAAGCTATGGCCCAGGCATTACAAGAGTCTACTGACGCCTAGGTCTTTGATGAAGTTGTGCATGGTATGGAGAATGTGTGAGATAAAAAACGATCCGTCATGTGTTGAGGAAATTTGAGAAGAAGAAAAAGCTGTGGACCTCGTTTACCTAGACTTCCGAAAGGCATTTAACAAAGTCCCCATCAACAGTTAATGAAAAGCTTGAAGCTCATGGTAACGAGGGATACTATTCTCGCTGGATCCTAGCATGGCTCACTGGTTGGCAACAGCGAGCGAAGCTGCAACGAGCGACTGGACGCCGATCTCATCTGGGGTTCCACAAGGTAGTGTGCTTGCCTCCTTTCTGTTAGTTAACTTACATCAGTGATCTTAATCTTAATATCCTCAGCAAAATTCAGTAATTTTGCTGGTGACACTTAAGTATGTCCTCACTCAGGTGGTATAGGATGGGCCATAGGGCTAGGTTGGTTTAGGTTCGCCCATCCTATGTTATGGGGAGCAGCGCCTTCTGGGTGACCCTGTAGGTTTTCTTAGCCGTTAGCCAGGCCTGCAGGACGTCTGTCTTTCGTGCCCGCTTTACTTCCTTTCCATTTCATACTCCTGGTGTTTCTTCTATTCTTCCTCTTCTTTCCCAACTTACTGTTGCCATGTGCGTTAACTTGTGTGGGAAGACCTTGGTCCATGAGTTCCACGTAGCCTATCTATCGACATACTAGACGTCCCTTCCTTTTTTCTCGTAGAACAGCTTAGGACATAGTGATTCAGGAAGGCTTAAACTATCGTATACTACTCCTGCTACTACTCATATTATGTCTCAAGTTGGCCCTCTGAAGGATTTCATAAGTTACCTAACCTTTAGCTTCGCCTGCGGGACGTACTACCATATCTCTCGTGTTCACTTTGCTTCTTACCATATTCATACTCGCCGAGATGGCATGTCTATTCTACCTCGATTATAGATACTGACTTGTGGGAGCTTACCAGTGTGGAAGTATGTGGAGTGAGCATAGTGAGAGTAAATAAACGAGAAATCTTGAAGCAACCGCGGATCATTGTAGGGATCACACACAGAGTGGATACGGTGGTGAAACTATGACTACTATAATAATTATATTCTACCTCTTTCCCGCCTAGCTGTGCCCGTGCGCGTTGATTTTTTGTAGAAACACTTTCGTGCTCGGGTTCCGCGTCTTGGTCCACTTGTTACATGTCCCTTCTACTACCTCTTCTTTTGAACACTGGTGTAGTAAGAGAGATTTAAACTAGCTTGTTATAATAATTAGCTATTAGTTCAAGGTTGGCCACCTATCGTAAGACGAGGTTTATATTATGCGAGCTTATATGTTTTCTTTTTCAAGGACTACAAATGCGACGCTCGACTGTTTTGGCCGCTGTTTGCGGCTGAAATCCCTCTTAGAAAAGGTACATTAACTTCAAGATATACAGCACTTTTTTTTTATTTTTTTACCTACATAGCTGGCTTTTCAGTACAAAGATGTTGTCTATGGAATGTCCATGAACCAGAAAGTTTGACGGCATGATGTGGGTATACCGCTATAACATCCTCCCTCCAATCTACTTACTACTGCTGTTATCGTACGTGGTAGAATTTTCTTATCAAATCCTCACAGGGCTTACACAATCTTCGGCCTGCAATAGGGGGTATTCTGACTTACTATATTCATGTCATAATGTTAATGAGTCTTAGATACTTGGCATAGCCGTATTATAGTGTCATTCCGCAGAACTCTTTGCATCTGGTCGCAATTCGTGCTGTGAGGTTAACCCTTTCTGGTCTATGTACGTTTCAGATAGTGATATTTCTGCAAGAGAAGTAGATTAATTCACGAGGGAAATGATGAATTTTCAAGGTTAGGTCGGTAGGTTGACTTTCCCTTCCATGCTTACTTTGTGCCTTGTTTTCTTGCCACCGGTAGGGCACTCGTCAACCTTGACCAGTAGAAAATCATGCGAGATCGCCTTCAACTTTAGACCTTCTGGTAGCAAAGTATGGATCAACATTTTTGGGATATGTAGCTACTGCAGAAAAATCAGTTTTCTCTGGAGCGCCTTTTTTCCTACAACTATGCCACAAATATTAACTGCTGTGGTAGCCTATATTAGTCCTCCCTTTGAGATTTCTTTCGCTTGTAACTACTTTGTTTCCTTCTATTTTGTTCTCCCTCTTCTTACCTGACTTGCGGTAGCCATGCGCGTTAATTCAGTGTGGGAACTCATGCACATACGTTGTACCATTAACCACTCGATACTTGTAGGCTCCTGCGTGCTAAATAAAACTTGCTGTTAATTTATGAAACTATAATGAAATCTTTTCCAATCAACATGTTGTTCGTTGCCATCGTCAGAGCTTCCTAGCGCCAGCTTGGGGAGGAGACTCCGGAGGGGGCATGGGCAGCGGGAAAGAAAGTCGAAGAGGGCAAGAGATACAAAGGAATGCTCGGCCCAAGCGGGTCCAGCCAGAGACTGCTCGCCGCAAGATCAGTGGGGTAGTTCGGACAAGAGAAAAGGTGACTGACAGTTTGCTCACAAAGTCCACAGAGCTCACAGGAAGGATCACTAATTACTCTAATCGAAACTTATAGTCGGCTAAGACCAAACAATGGCCTGAACGCAATTGAGAGAGGGTAGAGCAGAAAGGTCTGAGAAGAAGAGAATCATCCGCAGCCAAGAAGGCATACATAGCTCAGAACCCTGCAGGGGGACACACAACTACAACTGCTGAGAAATGAAGTGAAGTCAGGTAGGACGGTATTGCTTGGACGATAGATTAACTTCCTCTTCAAATTTTGATTTGATAGAATGTCGTATACGACGAGGGCCGGAAATTGGCTCTGATCGTAGCGTGAGCAGGATGGTGCACTTGGCGAGGCACTGAGGAGGTGGTGCTTTGACAACAACCAAAGACTGGCACCAACTGGCAGGGTTGAGGTTTCGTGGAGGTGATGTACAGATGCCCTGCGGTAGAATCCGCTGACTATGCGCAGAGCTGCATTCTGCACCCCTTCCAGCTTGCTAACAGCGATTGTTGAGAAGTTAGGAAACCAGACAGGGGTTGCGTACAGCATATATAACGGTTTTAATGATAGCCCGATAGGTCTGTACACATTAAGGTCTCCTTTTGTTACCCATGTTACGCTTGCAAGCTCGGAGAAGATCCGCAGGCCTGGAGTGGCATCTGTCGCGAACATGATCCACGTGAGCGCCAGACTTGTGGTGTGGATCAATCACTACGCCCCAAAATTTTTGGACTGCGCCCCAGTGTGAGCTCCGTAGCCCTCATCTTGATGTTTGGGTCCAGCTGGAATTGACGAAAGTCTAAAGTGAACCGAGTGGAGTGTGTTTTGAGTGAGAGACGGTCAGAGCTCTGTCCCGAGCCTGGGCCTTAATTGTCGCTGCATGTGCCGACAGTTCCTCACTGCCTCAGGAACTTGAGTATCGGAGGATAGGACAGTGAAATAGTCTGCATATGAGGAGGTAACGACGCCAGTCCGTGGAAAATCGTTTACGTAGAAATTTAAAAGTAGCGGCGAGATGGCTGATCCCTAGGAAGCACCCACATGCATGGAACACGAAGCCGGCTTTTTACCCGCCAACAGGCAGGCGGCGCCGTCTACGTGTAGATGCGCGGAGATCAATCTAATGAGGTTGTTAGATAGGCCTGATAGCAAGATCTTGGAGAGCAGTTGGTGGTGGTGGGAGACCAAGTCACGGTCGCCTATCAACACAGCGACTTCGAACGGAAAGTAAGCTGTTCTTGGGTATGCAAGGAATGTATCTATGGAAAGAAACGCGTGTATATGAGCACTGGCCAATGGTAAGTAGCAAAATTAGTTTTGATCGAGTTTAGGTAATTTTGATATCTTAAAGCCGAGTTCACACGTTAGTCATATCAACGTGTTCACTCATTCACTCGTCCGAGCGTCGTAGCGTCGTTGTCAGCACAACCTTGTGTACACCTCAGTGAGTTATTAAATTGTTAACAGTCGAATAATTTTTTTTCCTTCAAGTGTCACTAGGTAAGTTACGGATATCTTGTCAAATCTGGAGTGAAATAAAACTCAGAAAACAGTGCACTCGTCGGCCATTTCTAGAACACAGGAACACATTCGGACAAGTGGTTGAGCGAACGCGTTGAGATGACTGACGTGTGAACCCGGCGTAAAATTCAAGGATCACTGCCCACATTTGCTTGCAGAGACGAATTTGTGATCGTTATAAGTAAATTTGTTGTATAATCACAGGTCGCTATGTTAATTAGAAAACGTTTATTAAAGCGTAAACTGCCAGCTGCAGGACCCACTTGCGATTTTGGGTAGGCAGTCACTTAAGTTTACGTTGCACGTTTCTATCGACGTACTACATGATCCTTGCTTTTCCCCACTACGCAGGCCAGAGGTCCGACCCTCAAATACTTCGACTCGTCGATGTGACGTCATTCGGCTACATGCGATTACGGAAATCAATCTGTGAGCAGGAGACTTTCATCTATGCTCCCTCTGCATGGGGAGCATAGGATGGGCCCAGGAAGCAAAAGTAGTGTGTAAGGCGATGAGATACCGGATTTTGAGGGTAGGTTCCCCTCGCGCCGGCGGGTCATCGCGCCGCCCCTTCAGGTTTCCCAGGCCCCGCCCACTCCGGTTAGCGCCCCCCCCCTGACCCCCACTAAACCGGTAGTGCATTGGCCGTTACAAACCGGAAGCTCGCGCGCGAGGGTAGCCGCGAGGGTAGGTTACCCTCAAAATCCGGTATCTCATCGCCTTACACACTACTAGCAAAGATTGTAACGGGAGGAATAAGTGGGAAACAAATAAAACTTAGCCATGATCGCATGTAGCCGAATGACGTCACATTGTTGAGTCGAAGTATTTGAGGGTGGGACCTCTGGCCTGCGTAGGTTGGGTTCTTAATCCTTACCAAAAGTATAAACAGCGTTATATCCTTTATGCGAGAGAAACCATGGTAACAGCTATTGCTCAAACTTTCTCTACTTGACGACAGCCACTTACTCGTTTCATCCGTGGGTGCAGCTCAAGTTGCTGGCCAGTTAGGAGCGGGAGAATGACTGAATTTAGTCGTAAAAATACGGTTGTATGTTTAAATATGTTTTGTGAAGAACATTGTGAACTGAATATGAATTTAAATAAGGCTTCTGTTCGAAGAAGAAGAAGTTAAATCAAGGCGCCATATGACCCAGATTTCACCGCTTGAACTGTGAAAGTTTCCACCAGCCTCCACTGAAATTTTGTAATGATAATTGTTAGAGTTAGTACACATTTTCTTCATTTATGTGTGCGCTTAAGGGATAAAATTAGCAATTAATGACGATTTTTCTGGTGAAATCGGTTAAAATACTCGTAAGTTACTCAGCCATTACTTCGTCGATGTGACGTCATTGATGACGTCACTTTTTATGCTAGAGTCTCGTGAGTCCTCCCGTTACGCGCTTTGCTTCCTGGATGGGCCATAGGGTTAGGTTAGGTTAGGTTAGGTCAGTTCAGGTTCGCTCGTCCTATCTTATGGGGAGCAGCTGCCCCAGGGGGGAACCCGTAGGATATCTTAGCTAATAGCTAGGCCTTCGGGGACGTCTGTCTTATGTGCCCACTTGCTTTCTTCCATCTTCATCCTCCTGCTGTGATGCTTCGTTCTGTTCTTCCTCTTCTTTCCCGACTCGCTGTTCCCATGCGCAATCTTCCGCCAAGCAAGGTAACTGTAATGAAAAATTCAATTTGGCTCTAAATCTGTGATTTCCTTTGTATCAACACTAAAATCCAATCATTTGTACCTTTGGACAGTAATAACAGCTTCTGTGATTTTCTTTTTTTCATTCATAACTTTTTGAGTTATGCTTCTAATGAACATTCTGACAAACATACGTCAAACACAAAAACACACCAACCGATCATCACCAAAGTTTTATCATTTACGCTATGTCTTCCGAAATTACTAACAATTTCTGTAAATTTCATAAAAGCCCGTTCATTACTTCTTGGGTTATTTTGCTAATAATCATAAAATGAAACACATAGACTCACAAACGGAACTACGCATCGTGAGAAAAATTTGGTCATTTGCTCGTCGTGATAGATCCAACAACTCATTCAAATTTCATAAAATCTGCCCATAACTTTTTGAGTAGCCTAATGGCATTAAGAAAAAAAAGGCAGACAAATAAGCAAACAAACGGATAAACGGATCTTCATCAAAAGTTAATCATCTGTTCCTCCTAACATACCTACCAAACAATGATAAAAATCCCTGTAAATTTCGTAAGGATCTACTTATAACTCTTCGAGTGATTTTGGTGACACTCAGACAAAAAAAAAGACAAATAGACAGATAAACTGGACGAAAACATAACCTCCTTGGCGGATGTAATAATCTCATGCGACAACTAACGTCGAATTGCCGCGCTCTTCAGGCGTGGGTTTTCCGCCTTCTCAAGGGTAATCTTTTTACAATTAACCCCTGAAACTTGATCCAAAGAAGTGAAGCACGCGCTCAAGATTGACATTGCGGGCTAAGCAGCTCAGATTGTGTCTCACTTGCAAAGTCGGCGAAGAAACAAGTCTTTGATTCTTAAAATTGGAGTTTTTTTTCTAAATAACGATCTCGCAATTTAGGAAAGAGCTGCCTCATAAGTAACAATGATTGAATCATATACCAATTGATATACTTCGTACTTAAAATTTTTCGGTCGAAGTCAAAATGGCGTTATGTACGTTACTCGTCTTATCCGGATGTGTTTCTGCATTCAGTCGTCAGCGAGGAAGCTAGTTGAAGAGTTACTGCTATAAAAAACTTGAACAATTTTGCTTTTTGCTTTAAACCGAACTTCCATTGCAGTACAAAGCAAGTGCAGACATATACACTTAAATACGGCAGCCATAATATTGTCAGAACCACTTCGCTTGCTTCCATTTTCATACTCCTACTTCCTCTTGCTTTATTCTGATCTTTCTTCTTCTTTCCCGACTTGCTGTTCCCATGCGCGTTGATCCTGTGTGGGAACACCTTCGTGCATGGGTTCCCCATATTGCTACCGTCATACTGTGTCCCTTGCTTCTCCCTCTGTTAGATCACCATTGTCGTGGAAACTGAGGCTTAAACTACTCAATATAATAAGAATAATGTTGCCAGAATGTGTGCTTTAACAAATTCAAGAGTACGTTGTATACCGGATTACCTCAAACCTAAAAATTTACGTACATTCCTAATACTGCATAAGATATTGAGCTACGATAGCTACATGTCGTGGATTACCAGTGCGTTTGCCATACGAACTATATATATATATATACACCTGTACGTTTATCATACCATCGCCAGATAGCCATTGTGGACGAGTGTTTTTATCACTCGTGATGGAAGGGGAAGAGGTGCACATGTATTTGCTCTGTATGTGACTGTATTTGTTTGTATATATGGTGTGTTTTCCCACCAGATATTACCAGAAGGACTTGAGCTGTCATCACAATCTCTTGCAGGTGGGCTGACCTAAATGCGAAAAATGCCAAAGCAGCTGACTCGGCCCTTTCAGTCTCCCCTCCCCCCCCCCCATCATGGGTGATGGTCTTCCGTCGCGAGGAGTTCTGTTTCTCTTTCTTTGTGTTAGGCGAACTTTAGCAACGTTGACTATTCGTTTAAAGCGTGTTTGCTTAGCTCACTTCACTCAAATTAATCTTCTCCGATCAGCTGTATCTCCCCAAAAACTCTAATCATCGACGTTTAATTCGCCAGTTTGAATCTGGTTTCAGTCCTTAATTGAAAAACAATGAAGCTCGAGGTGGCTGAATATCTCAAGCAAACTCCGAAAACTTAATCATTCCGACCAAGACTGAGTATTGTTTCTCTTAAGCGCAATTGGTTTGCCATTAACGTATGTACCCGGATCCAGAGTAGTGACTCGAACATGCTTTCATGAAGTTTCGAATAAGTTGAAAGCCAATCAATCGGATTAGATTCTCCCGAGTCATACTGAACGAATCGAATGCATTTTTCCTAACTCCTTAGGTAACTGTACCTGTTGACATCGCGATTAGTGCTACTCCGACGGGTATTGATGCGTATCCAGCGAGTACCGGCCGGAACGTCGGTATCCCGTAGAAATAGCTTTGCTTACAAAATACGTTAGTCCTTTGGTTAGTTGAGGCATGGAAACTACGCAGTTTGCGATGTATCCTTTTACTTTAAGACTGTCCGTTCGTCTGCAAGTCTGAAACAAATTCCCTGCATATTATTGAGCTGGCGAGTTTTATTTCATTGGTATTGCGTATATCCTGGATCCTTATAAACTGAAGTGCGTATATCCTGGTTCCTTTATAAACTGAAGTGCGTATATCCTGGTTCCTTTATAAACTGAAGTGCGTATATCCTGGTTCCTTTATAAACTGAAGTGCGTATATCTTGGTTCCTTTATAAACTGAAGTGCAATAGCGTCAAGAACTGAGAAACTTATCCGATCTCTCTTAGCGTGGTCTATGTACAACAATTCCAATGATGCTGCTCTACGAGACAGGCAGATTAATTCACGAGAGCAAGGATCAATTTGGTAGAGAGATAAATGACTCAATGCAGTTTACTGGACGATCGTTGTCGATACAAACTGGGTCATCGTACTTCAGGGCAGGAGAGACAGACGACGGAGGTTTTAAGTGCCAGGCAGGAGACGGCTCAGCCTGGTACAGAGACAGGATTTTGTGCCATCGCTGTGGAGAGAAGAAAGCTGGTGTCGGGAAGCCGCCTCTTCTGGTGTGTACGCGTACCAGCGTGTGCCATACTTGTCTTGCTTGGCGTCAAGTGTCTATATGTATTAATCTACATTACCTCTTATAATATGTACACATGGTACGCATCGTGTGCCTGCTTCTGTTTGCACTACGTAAAAATCGTGTGCCTGCTTCTATATTTTTTTTTTTTACATTTGTGTGTCAGTGTTACTTTAGGTGTATACAATATAGATGTACTCTAGGTGTAATTTTTCCACTTCTTTTTTACAGTTAAAGACACAATTAGCGGTAGAAATTGAGAAACGTTCAAGATTTAAAAGAAGAAAAAAGAAAAAAAATATTAAACTAACACAAATTTCAAATTATAAATGTCGACTAATCATGATTAGTCGACCTTATATTTAGTATTTGACATTTGTCTTGGTTGAATATTTTTTATTTTTCCGTCATTTTAAATCTTGAAAGTTAGTCTTACAAGATTCTGTCTCACTAGTATTAATATCTCCAATGTTGCGTACACAGTGATGATAGTACAGATTTTGTATTCCTGTGTAGCTACAAAATTAGTTCTTTCGTGTTGAACTTGCTCTTTCATCGATGAATTGAGCATTCTTTTTGTGTAAACTCGTTTCTGTAGCTTTCATGATACTGTAAAAGTTATGAATCTTGTTTTTGTCTGCTGCATGTTTTAGATGGTTTAAGTCGTTCCCATCTTTCACCATCCATTACGGGTATTTTTTTTTATTTTTGCCTAGTATATTCGTGACCTATGAAACTTGGGTTGAGCAAAGGTCACATATGATGTTATCATAACTATGGTCATAACCCACATATGATATTATCATAACTATGGTCATAACCCACATATGATATTATCATAACTATGGTCATAACACACATATGATATTATCATAACTATGGTCATAACCCACATATGATATTATCATAACTATGGTCATAACCCACATATGATATTATCATAACTATGGTCATAACCTACATGAAAGATCTGCTGCCCAAAGTTTCCAAGACAGTGAATAGATCGATTTATATTTTCTTGCTGTTGCTGGACTGTCAAATATTTTTACTTAATGAGTGTCCTTACAGGGCGGAAAGTCTGCTATCCCTCAAACTTTAAATGGCATCGACCATAACTTTTATCGATTTAAATAATAGGTCCCGCTTACGGATATGATGCATCTATCGCATCTGTGAAACCGCTACCAATAGCCAGAACAATGAAGAGGTTTCATCATAATTTTTATAATTTTTTGCAGTAATTTTTTTGCGGTGAAGGTGCTTCTAGCATTTATTTATACGCATGTATTCCTGTTTTTGTGTGTATAACCTTTTCCTATTCTTTACTTCAAACGCGGTAGTCCTTTTTTATCGAGGATACGGGGCTGGATTATCTGTATCTTTATTCGGCTTGGGGTTTCATCCGTCTGTACTTCGCGATTTCAGTAGTTCTTAGCGAGTAGAAAAATTGTGCTTTCTTTTGCCTATATTTGACATATAGTGCAACAGCTTCTGATGCCCGTACTTGCGACACGTCTCTCCTTTACATCCATCCATTTTCGCGTTGGCGACCGCCCTATAGCACTTGTCATTCGCACTTCAGTAAATTTGCTCAAGTTTATGCAAAAAAAAAAAAAAAGTGTGGTACAGTGGCTGCCGACGCGAAAGTGGGTAGTGTCTGGGAGAGAGACGTGTCGCAAGCACGGGCATCAGCAGCTGTCGCACTCTATGCATTGTTATTATTATCATTAAGTATTATTATCATAGTGGGTTGGGTTACTAGCGCCGCCACTATCATTAAGTAATTTAAGCCTCTGTTTCTTCAACTAGGGCGATCTCGCAGAGGAAGAAGGCAGGCAGGCACTTACAGTATGTCAATAGAAACGTGGAACCCATGCACGAAAATGTTCCTACCCAGGATCAACGCTCATGGGAACAGCAAGTCGGAAAAGGAAACTAAGAACAGATGAAAGTAAGATCAGTAAGAGTATGAACTGAACAAAGTGGGGCGAGGGCAAAATGTTCTACAGAGTAAAGTGAGCAATAGAAGCACAACTATGAGTAGGCATCGCTAATTCTTCACCATCATTTTTCAAGTCCGGGTACACTGTCCTATTTCTAGTTCAATGCATCTAGAGTAAAAAATTAATTTTTTTAGGTTGGAAAGTCTTCTCGTTACTACTGAAACATTGAATTTTAATAAATCGATTAGGAAATCGTTTTGATTGGTATATCGCTCGTAATATAAGTAATTTTTATATTTCTAGTAATAATAGCAACGATAATAATTTAATATTATAATGGGGTGAAAAATGCCCATTGTCTTAAAGCACCTACATCCCGAAAGAAATTTCTCAGTAGGATCTTCAGTAAAACTAGTATTGTGTCTCAAATAATTATTTTATTACTATTATTATCGAGGAACAGCGTGAAATGGCCTTAGTATCATAATATTAATACATACAGTATGTACATTGGCACCCGCAAAGATTTCATTGTGGTCTACTGTGATCCAACTGGGGCCTACCTTAATCCCTCTGGGGTCCTTCTAAATTCCACTGGGTCCTAGGAACATCTCGCTTATTTCTACCCAAATCCCACTGTGGCCCACGAAGATCCCATGGTGTCCACGAGGATCCATTGGAACCCATTCAGCACACCGTTTGGAGAGCAAAGGGGAGGTCGAGCACAGCGTCCCCCACCATGGGCCCCATGCAGACCCGGACCCGCACCACGTAGGACACCAGCACCCCGAACACGTCCGCTCTGCTCACGTCCCCAGGCAGGAGGGTAGTCTGCGCCAGCGTTGGTTGGGTGCTCTCAGGGTACAGGTCCTTCTGCAGGAACACGAGACCTTGCGCCCTGCAGGTAGAAGTTCAAGTTTCAGTTCTCAAGGTAGATTTTCAAGATCTCTTCTATTTTGTCTACGTTTGAGCGAGATTATGTAAGCCGATTACCTTTGATCCTTGTTTATTATCAATCTTGTCCATGCCATTCACCTTCTTGGGTCGAGTTTGGATGTTAATCAAAAACTGATTTGGTTCGGAAACTAAAACGTGCTATGGTTTGCATACAAAGCTTTTTAATCCTGTTTCTGCACGATTAAGTTTTTGATAGCGTGCAGTGATCAAACTAACGAGTCTTGCGTTCAGCGCATGAAATTCGAAAGTGATGAACTGAACGCCCAAGATTGGGCTTCCGAACGAGTTCAACTCCAACTGAGAGAGTCGAACACACCAGTGGATAACAAATTGCTTTTCGATATAGGAAGTTCCACTGATGTGACAGTTATGAAGTTAAAAAAAAAACATGCTCAACCCTTACAAAAAAGTGTTACCTAAACCAACCGACGTCTGTTACGTGCAGAATCTTTCTACTACTATTACATCTATCATGTGAACCCGCCCGCTTTTATATTTCTTCCCAATCTGAAACAACGAGTTACCTTTTAGCAGGCACGACGGCCGTCATTGTGAGCGTTCGTTGTGTGCAGGCACCAGAGGGCAGCATGAGCGCGTCCTCATATTTTGTGAGTGTCTTCTCTCTTCTTTGAGTGTTGCTGAACGCCGGCACCTCGCTCAGCTGGCGGAGGTACAAAACCGATACAGCTCCCAGTTCGCAAATTCTTAGTTCGCGCCCCTCCCACTCCAAGCTATATATTTTTACCGAACCGCTCGTATTCCGTGTTAACCCCTTAACTAGTATTGTGATATCTGAATCTCTCCGATTCTTAGAAATAACCTGCAATCACCAACTGCTGGATGTATATGTTGTGCGCGTTTGGTGGGCTTGCGCGATCGATCGATCGCGCTGCGCGTTTGGTGGATCGTTCAAATTTTTAAATGGAAAACAAAAAAACCAGTCCTTGCCTCCCCTAACCTACCCGACATTAAACCCGANGCGATCGATCGATCGCGCAAATCCACCAAACGCGCGCAACATATATACTCGGGTTAGTGCGTTAGGGGCCTTTACCGACTAACCCGAGTAGGACTAAATCAGCCCTGCAGTAGCCTTGTGATTGCAAGTTATTCTTACCAAATAAATCGTACCTAGAGATTAAAATTTTAACATTGTTTAGGGGTCTTGATTGTACAAGTTAAGAATTTCTAATGTACTTTTAGTATTTTAACCTAAACGCTCCTAAATTGCGTTGAGTTTGATAGTTGTGGTCTCCCAAGTTAGGAAGTTTTGTCATACTTGTAACAGAGATAAAGAGCACGTTAAAATAACATGATGGTTAACGAAGCCATCTCAGGCAAAAATGTTTTATAGGGTAATAAGCTCATTGATAGTTTAGGTACTGCCAATTTAAGCAAGTCTTTCGTATAAGTTTCGTATTGTAACTTTTTATTGCTAACGGGATCTATGAAGATTTTACAGCTGTAGGTCTGGTGCTTTGAAAATTTAATCAGACTAAATGAACACGAATAACTATGAATGAGCCTAAATTTTTGGTTGTTCAAATTGTCAGTCATTATTGCTAAATACATTGGTATCTATTGCGGTATTAGGCTTCAAGTCTGATAGATATCAGAGGCAGTCTCAGTACTTTGGTTGACCAAGGCCAATAGGTGCTGAAAGCTACTGTATTGCATTAAAGTGATTATTACAAAGTTTCTGGTAGATGGTATTATTACTACACTGCATTGTGAAGACTGAAGGTGTTTTGAATGTGATCTACAATAGACAGTGCCGCGAATAAATTATCAGCCTCGACATTCCTAGTATTGTAGGTGCCATCAATATGGTGCGAAGTAGACCTACAGTGTTGCTTCACATTCTTACGCTACGGATGACTTTGAAATATATTGCCTACATTAATTAAAAATCACTGCCGTAAGTTATGTGTTCTCTATTAAGTGCAAAGATAAAAACTTGCCCTGATACCATCCCGTTGTTCTTCAATTGATGAAACCAATTACCTTTAACTGTAGAATTGACATGTTGCTACCAAAGGAAGAAAACATACTGTATATTATATCTCATATGGATGCTGTGCTCATTAAATTGAAGTATGTATGATCCGGGAGTGATCTATTACCTTAATACTAGAATGGGGAGAAAATTAGCTGTTGGTAACTAGGTCAACTGTTTTAAACTGAGCAACAAAACTTTGGAGTGCGCTTCTGGTGAACAAAAGCAAACAGATAATTTAAAAAAAAAAACTATTTATACATCAGAGTTTGCTCCTCCAGAAAGAACTTTTATTTCAATACTGAGTAGAGTTTACAGTCCTAAATAGCATAACAGTTCCAACCTTACGAGGTGCCATCTTCACAATTTTTTATATTCTTAAAACGTTCATTAATACTGCATAATTTCCTTTATCGAATTAAAAAAATAAATGCTGTTTCAGTGTTTTAAGGTCAACCGTGGCGTAGTACGATGTGGAGCCTCATAAACGTCAGCTTTACATAATACACATTATTTCACATGTGGATGCTGTGCCCAAGGGCACCAATGGCAGTGCCAAAGGTCTTGAAGCAGATATTTCTTTGACAGAGCAATTTTATAATTTAAACAAACTTCAGTGCTTAAAAATGCATTACGATTACTATATGAGCTGTTTTGCCGGTAAAAATTACTTGCTGGCCCTCTTTTTTTATATCTTTGCTCTTGGCAGCTGTAGAATTTCATCACTGAGATTAAAGAACTGTTTGAAACTTTAATTTTACCTCCGCCAAGGAGGTTATGTTTTCGTCGTGTTTGTCTGTCTGTCTTTTTGTCTGTCTGTCTGTCAGTCTGTCTGTCTGTCACCAGAATAACTCAAAAAGTTATGAACCGATTTAGATGAAATTTACAGGGATTGTTAGGTATGTTAGGAGGAACAGATGATTAACTTTTTTTGGAGAAGATATGTCCATCCGTTTGTTTGTTTATCTGCGTCATTTTTCTCGATGCCATAACTCAAAAAGTTATGAATGGATTTTGATGAAATTAACTTGAGTAGTAAAGTATATAACAAAGAGGAGATTACCAAATTTTGGTAATGGTCCATTTGTTCGTTCGTTTGTCACTGTTTTTAATTTTATGCTTGTTAGCACAATAACTCAAAAAATAATGAATGGATCTTTATGAAATTTATAGGAGTTGTTAGTAATGGTAAAAGACATAAATG
>LQNS02276924.1:4085220-4105779 GCA_001587735.2 Parhyale hawaiensis | reverse complement strand
TGGTCATCAACTCTTTGTCATATACCTAACAACTCATGTTAATTTCATCAAAATCCATCCATAACTTTTTGAGTTATGGCATCGAGAAAAATGACGCAGACAAACAAACAAACAAACGGATGGACATATCTTCACCAAAAGTTTATCATCTGTTCCTCCTAACATACCTAGCAATCCCTGTAAATTTTATCCAAATCGGTTCATAACTTTTTGAGTTATCTTGGTGACAGACAGACAGACAGAGAGACAAACACGACGAAAACATAACCTCCTTGGCGGAGGTAATTATCTTCATACGTTACTTGCAATATTTTCGTACTGGGATGAGATTTGATTCCTTCACTTCAAAAAGCAAGAAGTGGTGGAGCTGCTCACCTGTATGACTTTTACTTTGATTTTTCTGACGTCTTTTGTTGTTCTGTTGACGACGGAGACGTTGACGGTGATGTCCTCGTCCTGCCTGTAGACGGGCGAGTCCAGGCTCGCCTCCACCGTCACTGTGCCGCTACACGTCAGGAAATTCCTGCTGTGCGGTAATTAAACGTGTAGATTTTGACTAGAATTGATATTCGAATGGGTAATTACAGTGGCGGCGCCAGGATATATGCATTGGGGAAAGCTGAGGAAGAGCTGGAGTAAAATGTGGTGAGGCTTCACGTTGCTATGAGATACATCTATGTTGGTTACATGGTAGCAACATTGGGGTGCTGAGCGACATCTTGACTCATTATTGATAGGGGGATTCAATATTACCTCCTTCAAGCCCCCTCTGGGTAATTATTATTGCTATGGTAATTTCCTAGTCAACAGACAGGCGGCGATCCGGAGACAGGAAGAAAGGACATGTAGTGTATCCAACAAAAGGAGAAAAATCCCTGGACTGGAACATTAAACTGGACAAGAAGAGTATAAGCAGCTGACAGATTAGGGACAGGTGTGTGAAAACAAAAGAAGTACAATGAACATCAATTTGATAAGTTCGGTACCGTTGTACATGCAAAATATAAATAATTCATTTAAAGGTTTTTACACTTGCACAATTCGCGATTTCATCACCGTATCATCGAAACCGAAGAATGTCTCAAGAAGCTTCATTTTTTTTCGTTCGCCTGGAAAATTTGATGTGATCATATAGTTTCGTTCAATCAATTTTTTAGGGATTTATTGTAGTCTCAGGAGTCGAGAATAGCTTTTGTGACTCAGGTAGCAGGAATAAGCTGTAAATTGCATAAGATTCGAATGATATAAGAGACTAGACAATATTATTGCTTTATAGGGACAGTGTTTCCTTCTCTCTCTATTAACCGAAGTTTTGCATTAACCCAATACCGGTAACGCTTACTATTCGTGGTATTGCATTAGTGATGTTAATACGATGAGATGGGTTACAACTCAATTGAAAAGTTCTGGAAGGAGTACAATATCACGATCTGCACGATGGTCAGAGTATTAGGCAGAAGTGTTGTCAGAAATGATAATACATTGATCTTGTCCAAATAGTTTTCCACAAACTAGACCATATGTCTCGAAATTTGTTCAAAAGTGCAAAACGTTTTCACATTGAATCATTGTTAATTTACCGAAAACAACCCCGGAGGGAATTACTGAAACGCGTAATCGATCTCGTTAAGCTCGAGACTGTTGTAGTCACTCAATGTAACAATACCTGAACTGAATGATGAGATCAAAATCAAATAACTTTTATTAAGAAGACAATAGGTTTACAGATACACAAACAAGTAATTAAGTCTTACAATAGGTAAGAGGGATGCATAGCTCCCGCCATCATACCTCGTCATAGTACTGCGAGGTGCTGGTTTTTCTAGCTCCGTAGAAGGGAAGGACTGTACGCGCACGATGTGGAGTCTCACGCTGCTTCTGTTATACAGGAGACAAAAAGAAATATCTTTTTCAGCAGCAGCAGCGGCGTAGAACTTACATGGAGATCACACGTGCACATCTGGCATTAGGTACGTCCCGAAATTATAGCACAAGCCAGGCAGCAGAGAGTGTAACAATCTATCAACTTTGTAACTACATTTGGGCATATAGCTCAAATGCTTGCGGTACAGCTTATTAATAGGGTTAAAAATGGGACAGAAAGTCGTGAATAGTATCAGTGCCCGCTGCATTTCATTCATAGTGACTCATTGTTTGGCCCCTGTTTGGAAACTTCACGCAATAGATTTTGTGCAAGCACCTCTCTTGTCTAAAAAGAATTTTCCTTAATTACCTAATTGGTCTTACGATGCCAGAAAGCGCACATTTTAACACTTATTCTTCTAAAATACCTCAAAAGTACCGATTGGTTAAATTTTAAACAGAGCTACAAGAATTGATATTTTACGTGAAAAGTATCACTGTACATGAACGGATTGTCGCTAGATACTCAGAACGTTTGGAAGGACTTGTGAGCTGCGCATACCAAGAAGCGCTGGTGGCAAAGCCGTGGTGACGAAATATTCCACTAGCTTCGCTGTACGGGGAGTAAGGCGGTTTACAAAAATGCTGCGGTATATCCTATATGCCATTGAAAGTTACCTATAGAGCTAATAAATTTGTTGGATCCTTGTTTAAAATGAATGCCGGACGGGCCTGCGGTTACGTTCATTGCGGAGATAATTTACGGCTGGCTGTCCCTTTGGCGCAAGCTGAGACCCAACCGAAAAAGCCCAGCATGGTGACTCCAAGCACGTGAAGCACCTAATGCACACAACGACACCAGGATTTGGTCCGAAGACACACACACACTATGTAAGTAAAATGGAATCGTTGACTACGACAAGGTGAAGACTGCTGTGTCCATCTGTAACTTGGTGGAGACGTCACTTCTGCACTGCTGCAGGCATTGTGCAATAATTCGAATATATATCATATCAACTATTTACTGCGCAGGCCACCGTAACCAGGCTCAAGCGGTGCTGGCCAGGCGACAGTGTGGTGTGTGCCCGCCCTTGGTACCCTCGAGGCAATTTGTATTTGAGGCTCAAGGCTCAATGTAGGTCAGAGAGTTGTCGCGTGACGTTGTGCTATGCTACGAGCAGTGTGTTATAGTAGTAAACTAGTAATTTTATTCAGTATTACGGTTCAGACTATCCAGTCACTGGGTTTATCTGTCTTTGGAAAAGAAAGGCTTATAAATCGATCGTATGATTTCAATCCCATGTCGGCTTACGAATTTTGACGAGAGCTAACTACAAGTTACTGGTATGACAGCTATGCTGGCAGTTGAACAACTAGTATGTATATAGGATTTTATATACTATAAATAAAGCATACCTGTCATTAACGTCATCTGCAGTACGCCCTACGGAAGCCATGACTTCCATTTCGAGGCTCATCAGAGCTCCTTCGTCTTCCCAGCCTCTTTGCATGACGTAAGTTGGGGAGCTGAGCTTCGGCAGTGGCAGGGTGAAGGGGAATGTAAAATTTCCCAGTTTGGATATTAGGTTTCGCTGGAGAGAGGGGAAAAAAATTGAATAAGCACCAGGTCGAGACAACATTCTCAAGTCTGGAAACCATATTTTACTGGGGGGGAAACGTAGAGATCTGAATTAGTAATAAGCAGAAACAATATATACAAGGATGAGGAACTTAACAGGCAAATTGGGTTTGTTAGGTTTGGATGTCACGCTACGTACGTTGAACAGTTGCTGGGAGTTTGATTTAGAAAAAAGGTAAGATGAATCTGTAATGTGAATTGTGCAAGGAAACGGAGTAAGTTGGAATTAAGGGACAGGGCGCCATTTATTTAATTTTAACTTAAAATTAAATTAATATAAAAGTACTATCTATCCAGTGCATCGTGTCTTAAGTGATTTTTCTAAATGAGCAAATGATGCAAAAGAGGTTTCAAACTTGCGATGTGATCGAGATGTGAGGTTTCTTTCATCTTAACCGTGACGAGAGTTGGTTTGCTTAGGCAAAGTTGAACATTATGAACAAGATAACGGGAACGATTTCTGCTCGTCAAGAGAGGTTCTAAGATCCTACTCAATTTCATTAGTAGATTGCTATTTATAATTTCGACGTTACCTGCACTTCAGTGGTGAGCTCGTCCGCAGGAGGAGGGTACACCTGTGTGGATTCGACGCACATTGTTTTGACGAAATTGAGGCCCATCGTCTCATCATCTTCTCTGCCGAACCGGAATTTGAGGACGATTTGTGCAAATACATTTCGGTCGCCGACGAAACTGGGATCGATGAGGACAACGCCCTCTGGTGGACGAAATAAGCAGGCTTAGTGAAAGAGGCGCACACAAATACGAATTTGGGCTTGAATTGTGACAATGATATACGGTTGGAGTTAATGGAGTAGCTAGGGTTTTCGGTGTCTTGGTTTATTGGAGGTCCAATGTGCAGGCCCTCTCGTGACAGAACAGATGCGACGGCCGCGGGTGCATGATTCTTTACCAAGTATCGAACTTTAGATCAACAAAAAGTTTACTTGATGCGATTATTTGAATTTAATGTATAGAGCCCTCAAATGCTGCACCTCGGGCTAATTGTCTCCCTTCGCTCGGCTCATGTAACTGCGTCGTCACTGGGTGAAGCTACACTAGTTGTCAATGTGGTTTGAAAATATTACGGTGTGACTAAGAATTTTGATTCCACAGTTGAAAAATCTTCCCTAAACCAGAGATTTTAGTGCCGATAGGAAAAATACATAAACCTTTCGCAATATTTTTTTTTAGATTCAGGGTTGTGTGTAATCGGACCCCATGTTCTTGTCATATGATGTACATATTAATATCACTTGAGTGTACATCACATACAACTAAAACAGCCTTGATGACAGTGCTACCGTCTACTACAAAGTCTTCTGGAGTCTCATCATCAACACTAAATCAAAGTATCTAAGTAGTACTTCTTTCTTACACTGAATCGCGCTCGTAAAATAATATCAGAATTTCGTCCATGAGACATCATTCATTGAGGCACATTATGCAGCTTCGGACGCCTGATGGACATATGGGACCTAATAAATATTTATGTCAACACTTTATACAGCAAGTTTTCTTCAGCATCCTAAATTTGATCAAGGTAATATTATGAACTCACCAATGGGCTCCGAGTGGGAGACATAGTCCGTGATCTCACGTTTTGTGAGGTACAGGTGGATCTGTAATAAAAAACGGTATATACAGTTAGCCGTTACCTTGCCATAGGAAAGATAGTACCGGTATTAGTTTATGCCCCACACGAGATAGACATTTATCAAGGGATAAAGTTGTGTATCATAAGTATAATAATTTGATAAGAAGGTAATATAAAGAATGAGATAAGTATCCAGCACAGAGAGCTAGTGAAAAGTCTCTTTTCCGCTTGACCACAATCCGATATAAAAGTCAACCGGAAAGGCTGTTACTCTTTTGACATTTGTTCGTAGACTAACGGGACTCGGACTGTGGAAATCTCAAAGAAAATTTCGCAACTGAAAGGTCCTATCAGCAGCGAGCTATTGAATAGAATATTATACCTTGGAGAGACGCTCCTGGTCAAAATATGTAGAGGTCAAGGTAAAGTCAACTTGACCGTACTCCCAACTGGGAAATCCACACGCACTGGTTTGTGTTGCCGATATAGGCCTGCCGGCCCTAGAGAAGTATACGGCTGCAGTCGACCACAGATCATCTAGAGCTATGGCGCCAGTGGCGGAAGGCTCCATGCGACAAGCTGCACCCCGACCCTCCCCATTGCTGGCAATGGTCAGTAAAACCACACCAGTACGCAGACCGGATGCGCTGACTGATCACGTCATGCGCCGCGTAGAAATTGCCTAGCTGGCAGCGAGGTTTGAACCTACGGCCTTGAGAGCCAATGTCAGAAGCTTTAGCCTGCTGCTACTGCTGGTGTAATAAATAAGGAAAAGAAAGTGAGAGATGATTGACATCGTGGTAGAATCAGAGCAGGTAGGGTTATTTCTAAGTAGAAAATTACCTGCTTTACCCTCTCTGTCAACTTATAGGAAGGTTGCATTTCTTCTATGCTCATGACGTCCTGCCGGTATATGATCAGCGGCGGCCTTGATTGGTGGCTCGCTCCGCGCTGCATGGTCACGTGAGCAATTTAAGAATTTAAGCACAGCGCTGCTATTGGTTGGTATATGTTGTTGTCGTAATAGTAGAAGTTTTTACTGGCGCTCCAATGGCACACTGCCTAAATGTCGTCAACGCTATTGACATTGGCAATATGAAGTTGAAAATAATTATTTGAAAATACCGGTACCTACTCTAGCACTACTATGCATTTTTGAGGCTGATTCTACCAAGGTTGAATGTAGCCTCGATTTTTTTATCGAGTAGGATCCTACAAATAAGCTTTCTAATAGCCCATTTTATTATCTATCGCTTGCTGATACTTCTTTCCAACACATACATACTATCGCAACTGCCGAATGGCATCAACAACACCTGAATAGAGATAGACCTCCAGACAATTTCATCATTTTGGAGGCCAAATGATACTCTCAGAGCTTCGTGGGAAGAGGGGGCACGGGACCATGTCTCCCATGATCCGCCACTGACGCCTGCAGCAGATTGGCTCGAACTCTTTCACACACTCGAAGTTCGAGCCTCCGGCCACGCCAACACGGATCGAAGGCGTCTTCGATGTGTCTTGTGAATCGTTAATCGGCTTGAGATTATCGTCCGGTACGTGCACTTCGCCTTTGTTGGTCGTGAAGTTAATTTCAATCTTAATGAAGATTTAGAGCTAAATTTAGTAAGCGGTATTTAGAAACGGTGATCAACAGCTCAAAAATTTTTTTTTTTTTTTTTTTTTTTTTTTTTTGCGAGTGGCATCTGCTCTCTAAGTTCAGATTAAAAATGGCCAAAAAGCCAGTCCGGATTCTGATAATTTTGCTCAAATCTGCTATGCTCAGCTGAATCAAAAACACTTGGGATGATCTTATTGTGGATTAAGGTTTCAGGTAGTAATCGAGCACTCTTTGAGTTTAAAACTGAGAAACGGAGGATTGTTTTATCATATGCTACCAAAGATGAAGTGCTGCTGGGCAACTATAGAACAATGTAGGAGCAAAAGTCAATATTGTACCACTTTTGGAAATATATCAATCATTGGGTTATGTCAATTTACTAGTTATTTAAACGCCTCGTAGCACCTCGGGGTGGCATTCTACCTGACTTTAAAAGCATAGCAAATTTAAAGAATGAATAATTTTTGTTACTCTTTTTCACAACCAATAAGTGAAAATTTTAAGTCAGCCTTCACACATACAGCTGTCGGCAATTCCAAGTATTAGGAATAGTCACTTCCCAGCTAGTTTAACCTTGAGTTACTTATTGCGGTCAAGAAGTTGGCTGAACTAGTCCATGGCTTACCTTGCTTCCTAGCTACTGGTTCTCGGTTGATGGCTTACTTCAACCTATTGGTCTATTGCTTATATGCTTTCCTTTCCTGATGATCCTACTGGCCAGTTAGAATACATTGCTAACTTTACTTATTGACCGATGGCTTACCTTGCCATTGAGAGCACTTTTCTTGAAGACTTGAAAAGACACAACCATACTGATAAGTTCACTTGCAAATGCTAACGAATCTGCAAATGTACAAAATATTACTAATGAACTTCGTCGAAATTAATGAAGGCTCAGCAAAACCAAAATACGAGCCTCGTAGACGGTCGTGTGTTATTGACGATATAATTAGCACGAGAAAATGGATTACTTTGGCCTTCTAAGCAGCGAGGCTATCAAACCTGGCGGTTAGAATGAGTGTATGTAAGAGTGTAGTGAAACGCTCAATTTGAAAAAGTGAGATGGGTTAAAATAACAAAAGTTCTTTAGTTGAAGCGGCGATTTTATGCCAATGAACGAAACATAGCTTGTTCTGAAAGAAAAATGATTGAGGCTTCAAAGGGAAACGGTTGTCCATTCTGAACAAGAGAAAACGCCACAAACAAAATAATACACAGACGCACAATTTCTAGGTGCACCTCTAATCGACCGTTCCAGACCGTTGTGACGTCATCATTGTCTCTTGGCACAGGCGATGGTATGTAAATGAAACTAGTATCATGGATACAAAAAATGTGATTTAATGCAAGCGCTCAACTGCGACGTCATCATTTTAATTAATTTTTTCGCAAAAAAATAGTGAAGAAATGCCCGTCTATGGGCAAAACCACAGATTAAAGAAAAAAAAAATTAAGTGCTAAAATGGCACATGAAATCCTGGCTTAAATGTGTATCAGACTAGGCTTTAGTTATTTGAAGTTTCGGAGATCTGATAGACCACTTGATATCACCTTGTTATACATGGTAACTGACAATGACCCTAAGTTTTTGAAGTTACCGCCCAACACCGCTAAAGGAAGATGATTGATCTCGTTAAGAAAATGTGTTGCTGCTGAGAAATTTCTGCTTTTCTCCCTTTCGTTATAGCTTTAGATACTTTAAGTTTGTTTTATTTTCTTCCTTATGCCAAAAGTTACTATTTCTTACTATTCTTTGGAGAACATAGACCACACCTTAGGAACATTCCTGTGTAAATTCTTCTCTGGTTAACTGCAAGGAACACCTCAGGTAATTAAGATTGTTCATAAAATAGTGTTGCCTTTTGTGCACTGAAGAGTAGATGAAACAAAGTACAATATTACACAACAAACTCTTCAGTATCTCAGCTTTCATTGTTTGTAACGCAAAAACGGAGTACTTTTCGGGGGAAGCGCCTCACATTCACCAGACTACCTATAGATAATAACTGAAAATACTCTATACTAGTCAATATAAGCATCTCATTTATATCAAACTTTTAAAATGCCAGCATAACTCTCTAAGCCTTGGTCTGGCTGTTGGAAAGTTCTAAAAAGAATCAGAAAGAGAAGTAAAAAAAACTCATATCAAGAATAGCAATAAACAAGGTGCTGGTATCTGTATCTACGGATGCCGATAGCAGCAAAAAGCCTGCTATGGGTGGTAGAGAGATGAAATGCACCCAAATGTACAGCATTGAAAGATAATATATAGCCAGCACTAGATGAAGCAATTATTCAACTATTAGATTAGATTAGATAGGCGGCAGTAGACGAACCAAAAGTTTAAAATTTATATGATTTTTCTCACGATGCTATCAACTCTATCGGTACGGGCATATTACACAGTCCAGAAGCACGCCAGTTTCCGGAGGCAGTCTCGCTACTGAGGGCTTCCCTCAAAAGCACGAATCTTTATACACAAGCTACACTAATCCATGTAAGCTTACAACAGTAACAGGATCAACATTCTGTGCCAAGGCTCAGCAGCGAAACTGGAGCTTTTGGTTACAACAATAGACTGCTGCGCAACACGCGGCATATTTGTTGCTTATTCTTCAATTATTATGTACATGATAACAATATTTACTAAAATATTTATACACCATCCTCTTATTGCATAACAAATTCAGGTACTGCGAAGGTTTTTTGTACTGGTTGCTTCACAGTACGTGCTTAGAATAGTTCTTTTTATGCTTGCAGATGACCGGTTGCGAATATAAATCTATGTATTAAGCTGAAGATGGCCCGTGTGTAAGGCCGAAACGTTGTGCCAAATTTTGATATAGTGATCAATACTGTAGTGAAATTTTACTCTCGCATCGTTTTAAAGAAACTGACTAGTGAAGGTGTATCACCGTTTAGGATGGTTGAAAAGATTCTCTTATTGAACTGCAAAACAAACTCAGATATATATATAGTTTTTATTATTTATTGTACTTGGTGTTAAAAATCGTGAGGTATACGCAAAATAAACATCTAATAATTTAAAGGTCCTTAGTTGGCTAGATACTGAGGTTTAACGTTCAATTTGTGTTTCTGAGTAATGCCCTAATAAAAAAAATAAGAAATCTGAAGGAGTAAGGTTTGGAGCATTTACAGACCACGCCACTGGTCCATTACGCCGTATCTATTTATTTTAAAAAGCGTCGTCCAGATGCTGGTGAGCATTCCTGTCAAAATGGGCCACAGGTCTGTCGTAATGAAACATTCCTACAGCAAATACGCAAAATTTCACTATAGAGACAAGAAAATGTAAAAAAAGCTTTAAGCGTAAGTAATCTGGAAACTAAAATTTTTTTAAATTTTTGGCGCTCGCGTGAAATTGTTTATTTTATGGGTCGATCCATACCTACTATCAATGTTTGTACCTCTTTTTTTTTTTAGGTAACCGGAAAAAAGCCCCAGGAGGAAAAATGCCCCGGTAGGAAAAAAGCCCCGCTTTCTCTCGAGGTTATATTTGAAAGCTCTATTCATTTATGCGAATACAGCATATTTAAGTAAGCTAAACTATGTTGTGGTAAGCTAAATTTGATTAAGTATTTGCATGTGCGAACGTGGGTTGCAAGAACCCCTGAAATAGATATCGTGAGGTTAAGTTAGATTTAGCTAGTTGAGCTTGGGTTAGGTGATCATAGGTTAGGTGAGCTTGGATTAGTTAAGATGATGTTGGGCTAGGTAAGGTTAGGTTTGGTAATATCAGGTTAGGTAAGATCATTTTAAGTGAGATCAGGTTAGATGAGATAAGCTTAGGTTTGGTAAGTGAAGTTAGTTTGGGCTAGTGAGGACTGCGTGGTTGGGTTAGACTATACCTCTGCATAAGGGCCCATTTTTTACATTTTGAACTTGTTCTCGGTCCAAAAACAGATATCTTTTGTTATCCCTTGCCAAGAAGCTAAGAGCGTAACAAGAGAACTCCCGGGAAACTATCATCAAAAAGTAACGTCTTTAAGTGATTAAGTCAACATCGACGAACTCGCCGGATGAGCAGCCTGTGAGTATTTTAATGAGTTTCGCATGAAAATCGACATCAGTTGCGAATTTTAACCCTTGAGCGAATAAATAAAAGAAGAGACTAGAGCACTCTGAGAGCCCATACCTCCGCCAAGCGAGGCAACGGTAGCAAAAAATTCAAATTGGCTCTGAAACCATAATTTACTTTGTATAAACTCCAAAATATAATCATTTGTGCCTTTTGATAATAATAACACCTTGTGTAATGTTTTTTTGAAGATCCGTTCTTTACTTTTTGAGTCCTACTACTAACAAGCGTTATGACAAACATGAGTCAAACAAACCGATCTGCACCAAAATTTAATCATTTATGTCTTTTAACATTACTAACAACCCCTATAAATTTCACAAATATCCATTCATTATTTTTTTGAGTTATTGTGCTAACAAGCAGAAAATTGAAAACAGTGACAAACGACCGAACGAAGGGATTGTTACTAAAATTTGGTGATTTTTTCTTTGTTTTATACCCAACAACTCATGTTAATTTCATAAAAATCCATGCATAACCTTAAGAGTTATGGAATTGACAAAAATGAGGCAGACAAACAAACAAACAAACGGATAGACATATCTTCACCAAAAGTTAATCAACTGTTCCTCCTAACATACCTAGCAGTCCCTGTAAATTAAGTCCAAGCCGGTTCATAACTTTTTGACTTATCTTGGTGACAGACAGACAGAGAGACAGAAAGACAAACAAACAAACCTGACGAAAACATAACCTCCTTGGCGGAGGTAAATATATATTAATTGAACAAGAAATAATTATATCACTAGCCAACAAATTTAAACTTCGTTTCTGCTACTTGAGCAAATGTTGATGTATCTCATTAATTTAGGCACACGGAATCCAAATCTGTGCTTAGATTCGTCCTAGCCCGTAAGGTTCTTTAGATGAACTCCTTCTCCACGAGTCGCAAGCACATAACGGCAAAAGCTTCCCAGGCCATTTTAAGCTGACTTCTTCTCACTTCCGCTCCATCTATATATTTAAGCTCCGCATACCAGCGGCCATCGATCATGCTTGCGGGCTTTAATGACCATCCGAAACCGCATCTAAGAATAGGTGGAAGAAAAAATAAAGAGGAAAGAAAAAAGAGAAAGCAGAAGGTAAAAAAGAGGAGAGCAAAGAGGTAAGGAGATGTAGGATGATTGTATTACCGTTATTGAGTATCTCCCGGCCCCACATTGTCCCGGTGTCTTTTTGGGAATGGGCCTTTTGGTTCGTCAACTGCCGCCTATCTAATCTAATCTAGATATTCGTACTAAACCTACTCGTAGGAATAGCATTATACGATACGTCTGAAATGTTGCCAGTGGGCGTTCTGTAGGAATAGCAGTGATGAAATACGAGAAACAGCGAGTCATAATTGTAAAATGGGACGTGATGGACAAAACAGTCTTCAAATGAGGATTAACAAAGTGGAACTGATTAAAAAAGTAAAGCCTCATTTACACTTCGAATTCAACACAAAGCATATTTAAACATATCACCGTATTTATTGCACTTAATTCATTTAATCTCCCGCTCCTCACTGGCCAGCTACTTGAATTGGACTCATGCACAAAACACTGTAAGACGATTGTCTTAAAGTACCTACAGAGAGTTTGAGCAATAAATATTCATATGGTTTCTCTCGCCCCAAGAATATAACACTGAATACATTTTTGGTTAGGATTACAAACCAAGCCTATGAAGGCTTGAGGCCAGGCCCCTCAAATATGTTCTATGACTCTCTTACTCTCTTTTCGTTCTGAGCCTATCAAGTAACAATTGCTTGTGTACAAAAAGTTAGGTAATTACACAAGGAATCAAACTATTAGGAAATGCTAGGTGGGCGAGGTCTGCTTTTATCTTAATTAATCGCTGATATGAGAAATCGGTCAGGTATAGTTAGCTGAGGTTAAGGTAGGTTAGGTGAAAAAAGTTACGAACTCCTAAGTCAGGTTAGAAAAAGCTAGGCAATGTTATGTCAGAATAGGTTGTGTTTAGTTAGATGTGGTTAGATTGTCACAAAAACTGAAACTCATCATTTTACGAAGGGCTAAATTATCTGTAAACTATGGGAAATAGCTTAGAAATGGTGTACAAAGGAGAACAATGCAAGAAGTACCATTTTATCAAGGCACAAGTGCGATTTCTTTGATGATAGAACACATGAGTGACTCACTGGTGAAATCAGAACGCTAGGAAAGGTTAGACGAGATGTACGGTAGACGGGTTGCGTACCGATAGACAGGGTTAAGCGACGGACATAAGCTCAGACAGGGTGGGTTAAGTTAGAAGCACTACCTGAGGTTAAACGAGGGTAAGTGAAAACTTATACTAACTGTTGAATTTCCAAGGGTCCCGTGGAGGACAATTACCTTCATAGGAGGACAACTACACCCGCAGTAGGTTGACTACCGCCTGGGAGGACAACTACCTACTGAGAGAACAACTACCCCCCTATAGCAGGACTACTACGCCCTAGGCAGATAACTACTCCCTAGGCGAAGAACTACTCCCTAGGCGAAGAACTACTCCCTAGGCGAAGAACTACTCCCTAGGCGAAGAACTACTCCCTAGGCGAAGAACTACTCCCGAGGCGGACAACTACTCCCTAAGCGGATCACTACCTCTTAGGCAGACAACTACTTCCTAGGAAGACAATTACATCCTAGGAAGACAACAGCCCCTTAGGACAACTACCTCCTAGGAGAACAACTACCCCTAGGAGGACAACTACCTCCAGGAGAAAAATAACCCCCTCCCTTCCTTGGCAGGAGAACTAACTCCTTCTCCCCCCAGCAAAACTCCCCCGAGAAGGACAACTGCCAACTAGATGAACAACTACCCCATAGGATGACCATTACTCCCTGGGAGGACAACTGGCCCTTGCGAGAACTACTACCCCCTACGAGGATAACTAACCACCTACGAGGGCAACTAAACCCCCATAAGAGGACAACTACCCCTATAAGAGGACAACTACCCCTATAAGAGGACAACTACCCCTATAAGAGGACAACTACCCCCAGGTGGACAATGACTCCCCTACCATGGGAGGACAACTACCCCCATCCCCCTCACCTCCGAGGACAACTACCCCCAAGAGGACAACTACCCCCCGGGAGGAAAACTGCCCACCTACACTAATAAACACGATAAAATTAGCTGTGCAACTAACTACATAAAAAATCAATAACAAACATACCAGTATCAGGAAATTTTCCAAACCCTTTAAATAAACCGTGAATTTTCACGGGTCCTTCCAGCTAGTTATTATTATATTTTGTTTGACACATGAGGCGACTTCTGTGTCCTGTAAGCGTCTTGCTTCAGGTCAGCTGTTGTGTGGCTTCTTCTGTGTCACCTGAGCGCCCTGTGTCATCGACATATGAGAGCACCAGTGGCTATTTCCGGTCCAGTTACTAGGGCAGGGGCTCCCCACCAAGGGTACTCGCAACCCTTGGGGGTGCAAGATGAGTTTTTAGTGGGTGCTTAACCTTAAATTATTCCCATGCTATTTGAAGATAAACTTAAACTAACTGGAGCCTGTGGAAATTTCACATAACAAAAGATTATTCTTCCGTGATTTCTCTGACCCATGTCGTCCAAATTTTCCCCTATCTAATACTGAAGAAACCTATGGAAATTTTATTAAACAAAAATATCTAATCTAATACTAAGAATGACCGTCGTGTGTTTATATATTTATATACAGTACATGTTTTGTGCCACGCTCTTAATGAAATAGACGAATAATAATAAGGCAGGTTGCAGATTTTGTAATTAAGTTGCGTTTTCATGGAGATCGAAGACCAAGTTGCAGAAGATGGTAGCCTAAACGTGAAACGATTCTCCATTTATCTGAATGCATTTCTTTCATGACACAGTTCTTGACATCGATGCGATGATTTTTCACGGGGCAGTAGATGCAATCATTTCTTCCAGGTTGCTTTCTTTGACGGAGAGTTTTATCCTCAAGAAAAAAAACGTAGATGTATCGAAGGCTCATCCGTCGGTATCTGGGATACGCCACGGAGAATTTATTCAATTCAGTAATGCTCTGCTGCTTGCTAAGTAAAAATTTTTCTGCACTTCTTTTAAGGTGAGAGACGATTGTCCTGCTATAGATGAATTAATGGAAAAGACACTCATCTCGTATGATAATTTTAGATGGTCTTTGTAGCGTATTCTCCAGAAAGATATTACGAACGGAAGTATGTTAAATTAAGACGGGTTTAAAAAAAATCTTCGCTGTCATTTTTGACAGCGCGGATACTCTAGTCGTTCCTTAATTATGATGCCCTCGGACCCAGATCATGATGCATACCACAGCATACGACGTGTAAAAAAATATTTCAAGTCAGGCAGCGAATCTTGTACCTAAGATCTGGTAGCAGTAGCCGCTTAAATTTGAACTGGACCCCTTCTCGTATTGATTCCTCCCATGTCGTATCAAGCATACCTCAAGGACGCCCTAACTCTTTCATTATCCATGTATGAAATACTGATGAAAGCGTTGCGGTCGTACTACCTAACGAAAGGACAAGTAGAATTAAAATATAGAGGAGTGACTACTTCCGAAAGAAAAAGCCGAGCAGAAAGGTAAGTAAGTATACTGCATTGGAAAACTAAATGGTATTATTATTAAAACTTCACACCCGGGCCGCCATGGACAGGTTGTACAACCCAAGTGAAGCATTACGTATCACCGGGAAGCCCAAAACGCTGCTAAAGAAAATCCAACAAACAATAACAATATTCAATAACAATAATAAAAACTAGCTGCATTCCTGAAAAGTTCACGGCCTGGCGGGGCCTTTCAGATTGGACCCCTGGAAATTCTACAGTAATGAACAAATATCAAGTTTTATAGTATAGGTTCTAAACTGCCCGTGACCCGTTGGATCGTAATCACCATTTTTTCCTTCCCAAAAGTCAAGTGTTATTTAGCTGGTCACAGACAACGCGCAATTTGTCCCCGTTCACTCCTGGCCGTGTGGGTCACCATCACCAGCTCCTTTGCTTTGAAAGCTATATTTAATACTGCCTGTGCGCAAGGGAAAAATATATGTGACGTATTGCCCAATTGTTTTGCCCGTATCACCTTTAACTTTAACTTGCACGTTCATGCAGCCGAGCTCGACTTCATCTTCCGTATGATGGGTAGAACCGAATTATATATTTAGTTTCCTGCTATCACTTACTGATGGAGAGCGTAGCACACAAACGTAGGAACAACGCTATTAATATTATGAATAGAAACACTGAATAGCATTACTGCATTACAAGATTCTCTAGCAATACGCTATAGCAATACAGTATAACAAAATTATACAGCAACAGGCTATAGCAATACTCGATAGCAAAATGCCATAGAAATACTTTACGCTACAGCAATTCTATATAACACTGCTATGTACCAATGACATGAATTATGTTCAGGTATCGTGCAGAAGTAGCAGTGACACACAGACGTGCTGAGGAGGTACGGGGGAGCAGAGGGGTACGTGATGTCGTGGCCCCAAGGTGTACCAGACTCCGGATGGTACAGACCCGTGGCCAATGACCTCCGTCCCGTCTCGCCCGTTACCTCCACATCGCCGGATAGCCGTTTTTCCTTATGTGCTTGTCACCCGCAGGCGCAGCGTTACACTGAAGGAGTTCCTAACTCATAGGTGTTCTTTAGTAATGATATTTTGGTAAATATTTGGTCGGTACCGTGAAATGGGGTTACTTTATCCGCAATGGGGTAACTCTCTGCAGTCATGTTTTTTTCCCAATCGTTGAAAGCCGACAGTGCCTGTGAGTTATTATTTCAGTAGTATATATAATTTATTACTTCTGAGCCAACTCGCGCCACTGTTCATTTTATTGAAATAAAAAAATGACCAGACAAAGTGACCTCAGAGCGGAAACAGTACTCGTAACCCCACTTTACATCACTAAGAAGAAAAGCATTAGAAATTTACCCGTTAACGAACTGAAGCGAGATACCTCGTGGTCTCCCCCCCCTAAAAAAGAAAGCTTTTCCACAACATGTTTCCAGCGGCTGCACATCTTGCTACCCTGATTGCTGAAATGTTAGGTTAGGATGTTGTATTGGCATGTATTAAGTGGTATGATACCTAAAACAGTATGTCTTCTACATTAAAAAAATAGGAATTAAATCAGTTAAATTATAGTCAGTGGTTCAAGCCTCCGTTTCCGCACGAAGACGATAAATGAAAGTGCAAGGGACAAATAGTATGTCGACAAAAATGTGGAACCCATGCACGAAGGGTTCTCGCTGAAGATAAATGCGCATGAGACAAACAACTCGGGAAAGAAGAAAAACAACAGAAGTAAATAAGATCAGTAGGAGTATGTAATTGGAAGGAAGCAAAGTGGACAAGAAAGACAGGCGTTTCGAATTCCTAGCTTATAGCTACGGTAACCTACGAGGTTACGTTGGCACCTGGGGGGTCGCTGCTCCTCAGAACATACGATGGGCGAACCTAGCTATGCCAACCCTAGGGCCCATCGTATGCAGACCCCTGAGGGGAGATCCTATCACGTTTTATACGTAGCATTATTGTTATATAACTAGAGTCCTAGGTGATTCCCTCAGTTACCAGCATAGCGCAAAGTTAAAGGACAAAACACCCAAATGCAACACGCACTGATACTGGAGCCCCCCCCCCCTCTCGAAAAGACGTCGACTACGAGGCCCAAGACGCGGACACACACACACACAGCAGTGTTCCCGAGGCAGCACTGCTTTCGCATCATTTCAGCAGGCACTTAAAATGTTAAGAGATAAACGTCGAACCACAGTGTCTCGAAAGTAGTTAGCTAGTATATAATTGGGTAAAGTAAGGTAATTATCACCCGCGAACGAAGTGAGAGAGGTGATACTTTTTCGTTGAAGATTTAAGTATATTTGTGTGTCTGCCACCCATATAGTGGTAGAAGGAGTTGAGCAATGTTCATATTGTTTTGCAGGGAGTCTGGGGGATTGCCCTCTATGCGACCCATGCTAAAAAACTACGATTACCTGGCCATAAAAAATGACGGAGATGAAATTTACTGTCCACCCAAAAACAGGTACAAGGAGTTGAGCTATATATGTCCATAATTTTTGTAGGGAGCCTGGTGGGTTGTTCTCGATGTGACCAATGCCAAAAACCTAGGATTAGCTGGCCATCAAAAATGACTGTGAAGAATTTTTCTCCTATCGCGGGTAATGGTCTTACGCCACGAGGCGTTCTAGTTAGGTTATATGTTCAATTATGCCCAGTGTCTACAATTAATAATAGTACAGATGAGATGAGTGAGCGTAACCTGGACTAGCAGCTACTAGCGAAAGTGTAAAGTTTTATCCTCAAGAATCACCGATAGTTATTTTGCCTCGGGATATTTTCAATTACATTTTCTAAAATTAATTATTTTTATTTTGTAAATTTTCAAACTTTAGTTTTTACCATAATTTTTTGTCAAAATAATGGTTTATTTACAATGTCTACAATTATTGATTTTTATGGCCAAAACGAAGTTCATTATAAATGTAGACAATATGTTTTTGGAGAAACAGACTCCGCAGCGAAAGATTTAGCTACAAATAGGTCTAAAAACGTAATGGTTCGCAATTATTTTTCGATTTTACTGACTAGCTGGTTTTTGGTAGTACTCAAGTCTACAGCTTTCCATCAACAACTCAAAAACACCTGTATTGATGTACCAATTATATCTGCAGTGCTTTCTTTGGTAGTTTTCAGTAAGATAAACAACTTGTTTTGTTCATAGTGCTCAAATCCGAAGCTCACTTAACCTAAATAGTATATATGTATGTAGGTAGGCCTACCCGTTCAAGTGACGAAATTTCAGAAAAAATCCCTCAGTAAACTAGAGTTGTTATTTTAGATAAAATGTAAAGAATTTTGCGTGGTTGAGGCTTTTGAAACGCATTAAGTCCTTAGCTGCACATTAGCGATCGGATTTCCATTAAGAGATACATGCATATATACATTTCCAGGTGCATGTCCTATCTGTTACTATTTGTCTGTTCGTACGTCTATCACGACTGGAGAAGTGTTCTGACTACACTGAAGTATTTGCTACAGAACAAACAATAAATTAACCAAAATATTTACAAACATGCCTAACTTATGCTGGAACAAGAAACCTATATATATATATATATTTTTCTATACGTAACAAGGCTTTCAATGTCGAAATTTGATTGCTTTCAGTTCTTCCTTATGTACAGTACTTTCTACTCATCATTTATAGCTTAGATGTGACTGGTGGAATGTCTAGCGTCGTCGATCATATTGTAGAGCTGCTATTACGGAAACAGTCTTTCAAGCAGACTACATTAGCAGTATAACAAAAAAAAAAAAAAAAACTTAGCAGGAAGATACAGTAAGTGATACGCTCAACCAACTACATCTATTCGCCCTAGACGACTGGAATTAGGCTATTTATTTTTGTACTAGTTGACCCATGCGTGAAAAAATTCCCGCCACAATCGATATTTTTGCTTAATACAGGCTAGTGCGAAATCTTCTCTTCTTTAACTTGCTTCTTCATTTTCTTCATAGATCCTTTGTCGGGTTCTCATCCCTTAAGTTCTTCTCCATTCTCCTTCCTTCAGGTGCTTCCTAAATATTGACAGGCATAAGTAAAATCTTGAGTAAAACACTGTAATAAACTTGAATGCGACACCAGTCAGCGTAGATGCAATGTGAGCGAACCGTATCCATGATATTGTCATTGAAACTCAATTATCTGCTTCACTGAAGTGCTGAAATTTTGGCCTATGAAATGAAAATTGTTTCAGCAAAGAAAGACTAAGCTGGAAGAAACAATTGTCTACTGCACGGAAAAAATCATCGCTTCGTGATGAGTGTTTCGATCATCTGCCGAATTTATGCGTCGTGACCTGAGAGAAATAAGGTATAAAATCAGACTCCAAGAGCTGCACACATATATTGTTCCGATATCAAGAAGTGTTTCAAGCAAGAAGTGCGTTCAGACAAAGGAAAAAGGATCCCACTCTCGCCATCTTCTGCAACCTGGTCATCGATCTTCATTGCATTGCAACTTTATTATAAAATCTGCAACCTGGTCTATTTTTCATCTACCTATTTTCTTCAGATGCGGAGACGAAATTGATAAATAAATTATCAAATGAATACAAGAAGAGTTTTATTATATAAGGATTAAGTATATATACTCATTTTTAATTTCCCTTCTAACCAGTAGAGAGGGTACTCTACCGTCTACAATATACAGAGAGGAAGAAGGAAAGAAAGAATATACGTAATTTTGTAGCAGGAATGCAGAATCGAAGTCTGATATGTTTGAGGACTTGGAGTCGGAGTCGGAATAGGGAATATGCTAATCCTATAAGTTAGTTTAAATTGCCGTATTTCGTACAGAAGAAATGCCGGGAGAGGTAAGAGTCGGGTATTTTGGGGTCCAAGGAGTCGGAAGTTGGCTAGACGTAGGAGTGTGGGTCAAACTTTACCCATCCGACTCCAGGACTCTGATATGCAGCATGTCGTGCAGAGCAAAAGATTCGTACGTGCGTCGGAGCAGCAAGTCAGAAATAGAGGGGAAAACACTGACAGTCAGTAGGTAGGAAGAGATGTGCTACACTTTTGTAATTAACATCAAACTGGGAAACTGCCAAGAATTGTTTGTGAAATTATGTCAAAAGTACAGGAAAAGCAGTTTGGAAATTAATTTTCAAATACGGGGGTAGCTGTCTGTGAAATTATTATTGCAAGTAC
>LQNS02276924.1:3998919-4066972 GCA_001587735.2 Parhyale hawaiensis | reverse complement strand
CATGCATCAGAATTCAGGTCATAAAGGGCTAATATTCTTGTGCAGCATGGAAATAGCGCTGGCCGTGCTGCAGGAGCACGTCAAGGCAATTACTTTTCGCCTATGCACGGGAACATGTGCCGGTTTAGGGACAACACTTCACTTCGCGTGTGTGTAAATTTATACAAATGGAGTCCCTTGGTGCGTCGTGCGGATGAGAAGTATTGGTAAAAATAGACAATTGTATCTAATATACCCAGGAAGTAAAAATAACGGGACAACCAGACAACAGCTGATCGAAAAATCGTGACGTCACCGCCCGACCGGTGCTTCTGCCTGTGACGTCATTGCGAACCACGCACGCTCTAATTCAGAAGTAAAGGCAGAGCTTTCTACCCACTATGGCTCATATGTAACCATACTTTAACGTTAAAAATGGAACGTAGGTAACAGTGCTGACACGACTTCTAACTTAGCAAGAGCGTGGTCCGCAATGACGTCACAGGCAGAAGGGCCGACTGGGCTGTGACTTCACGAATTTTCGATCAGCTGTTGACAGCCTGTTGTCGGGTCCTCCCGTTATTATCTCTCTGAATATACCCGTCTAGAAGTTTGCCATTTTCACTAGTCGCAGTAGATATTCAGGTGCATCAACAGCCCACCGAATGACGCAGGTCGACCTAAGTAATAAATCAACCAAAGTACTCTTCTGGTAACTACCATTACCACAAGAGCGCTTGGTACGCACGGCGTGATACATACGCAGTCGGTGTAATGCAGGCATCATCGCTTTCTACCATTCATCACACTGCGTCATGGCAAGGAACTATCATTTGTAGCCTGAGCTGCGGAGGAGTGTACTGGCTTCTTTCTGCATTGTTGACTACCAAATGACATTGGACTATATACCTTGGCGTCAGAAAGTTAGCGGTATTCAGCTGGTGTCCTTAAAAACTGACGGCATGCATTTACATTAATTCAATCGCTTCCTTATTCTCGACTCTTGCGGTTATTTTCCCATGGATGAAAAACTGTACTGCAGTCATTTTCATTTCGTCCTTAGCTACCAAAAGTAAATGCTTGTTTCTCGTAGGACTAATGTTGTAGTAAATATCCTTGAAATAATATCAAGCAGTAAGGGTTTAATACTGAAGAAAGGAACCCGTACCATTTCTGCTTTGGCAAAACAGTGCCATCCTGTTTTCCGTGCTGCTAAAAATTGGAACAGAATGTGTAGATCAGTCTTCGCATACGTATATATTTGGTCGTGTACAGGAACGCGGGGCTAATTGTGACAAATTTTTTTTTACGGTTTTTGGTAATATATTCTTACGATTTATGATTTTTGTACTAAAGTTCTGTGTTTTTTCGCAGGCCTGAATGAGGGCTACAGAATGGCAGACGAGAAAAGAATTCCAGTTTTTAACCAGAGCTGGCGATAGAAGAAAACTTAGCGTCCCGTAATGCCGCGCCATGCGGTTTTTTTGCCGGACACATGCACAAAATAGTTACAGAAATGTGCTTTAAAATAATTTCTTGAAGCTTGTATATTTTAGATGATGATTAGAATTGCTCGTTTTGAACGTCCAAACACAGAAATTCGTTAGTTGAGTGTTACGAAGTCACATGCGCCTGCATAGTAAAAGTCTGATCTTTTCACCTTTGTCTTTCTTCACTAGTATCTAAAAATTTCTTAATCCCATTAGCACAATAACCGGACATATACACCGTAAATAGTTCGGAACGAGTTCGTATGTATCTGTTATCGAGTTAAATTCAATTAAATTCTAATTTTCCGAAAAATAGTACTATTTGCAAGTGGACCCCGACATCCGGCCAGTAAAGGATTAACAGATAAAGAGTCTTTCATCTTGCACCATAGTGTAGCAGACACATGGACGAGCAAAGCTGTAGTTTTAGAGATGATTCTCAAATTGTCCATAAACAACACTTCATCAACATTAAGACACTCATCGGGTGAGGCATAAAAAGTTGGTAAATCATTGTGTCCCTACGTACTCTTTGGAGATGCTGGTCGCACGCCTATAATATCTGGAGAAAATTATAAGGAAGTGATTGAAGAATATATGCTACCATAGGATGCATGGCTCGAGCATAATAATGCCATGCCCTACAGCAAAAAATACTTGGCATTGTTAAAGACTTTTCAAGTCAGTTAATTTAACGCTGTGGCTCAGGGATGATTACTGCAACCGTGTAATATCAAGTCAAGGGTGATCCACAGAGAGCAAGGTACAAGTACAATGTAAAACGTACCAAAGGATCCATGAGCAGAGGAGGTTCACAACTTAGACAAACAGGCAGTGAGTGAAAAAGTAAAAGAGCATAGCAATGGCCGTCGGGAGGTCTACAGAGAAAGTCAGATTTATTGGGATCATTGTCAAGCCTCCCAGGTAGCTACATTATAAAGTTCGGTGGTTTTCATCTCCACCAAGAAAGGAAGAAAGAAAGGACATGTAGCATGCCAGACAAAAAACGAGAGAACACCAATCGGGAAGAAGATGTAGAGCAGTAAAAAAAGTGGTCGGCAGCAGGAGTTACATTAATGTGCAGTTCATCATGTCAATAACGACGGTTTATATGACATGTACGTCTGGGCTCCTCGTATCACTGCCACGAGCACGTGTGTTGCAAGCTTTCACCCAAATCCGGACGTGCTGAGAGAGCAAACAGTTCCGGCGAAATGTCAAGTTCTGAACCGGTAGTTATAACAGCTGGCTAGCGCGCACGCGGACACTTCCATGACGTTTCTTATCTGTACCTATTATTTGTACCTATTAATTCACAGCGAATGTAAATAACAAAAACAGGGTTTATGATTGTATTGCCCAACGACTGAAAGTAACAAAAACTTTTGTGTGTTGTCCAATGAATATAACAAGCAACGTATAGGTGTTGCCCAATGGATGAAAAAGAAAAAAATAAAAACGTTTAGGAGTTGTCCAGCGTCAACGCTGTCTGAAAAGTTTTTATGCTCGTTTTATTGGCCGTGAGGCTCATGGAGATGAAAATTACGGTTAAAGTGCTGAACATCGTAACGTAACGTCTTTTTGCAAAATTCCTTCCTGTCTATTTGCGTTGAATACAGAGAGGAAATGATGAAGCCTTAATCGTCGCACAAACTAAACAGTTCTTATAGTATTTTTTCCTATGGATCTAATTGCAATGACTGCCAATAAAAATTACGGTTTATGCATATCATGCATATCTTTTTAAAAATTTTTTGGATGCTTATCTGCTGACAACATTTTCGTATACCATAATCACCTCTTAATTACCACAGCATCAACTTGTATCTTTTTCGGTTTTCCAGCAACAGGTGACTGATAATTGAATATGTCACGATGCCGGTGCTTAAAAATAGAGAAATGTGAATTATCCACCTTCAGTTGGCCACCAACTTTTAATGACGGCCGAGATATTTTGATGAAAAGAAAGAAAAAGCATGCATTTTCTCATATGGATGCAGCGCCCAACAAGTTGAGGGGCAGTACTCTGAGGTATTCCTTCTCATAAGTAACATTCTTAAAGCTAACTCACGGGTCAAAACTTTTCTATTGACTCTGGGATTTAGAGGAGAACATTCTATGCTAAGGATACCCCTTCGCCCACATCGCATGACAGCAATGATGAACATTCTGAAGCCGTCATGTTGGGTGCATGTTGGGGGCCACACTGACGTGCGGGTTTAGACTGGAGCCAGTCCGGCTACTGAGTTAACTGCTCCAAGAAGCGGCCGGCGCGCGACCATAAACAAGAAGTAACTGCGTGACATCACTGCCTAAGGACCCTCATCGCCCTTCATATCTTGGCTACCGAGCTCTATAAAAGACACCTACTGAGGACCCTCACGATCATTGTCTGTCTCACTGTCGTAACGATAACAGCGCCCTCTCTGCACCTCCTCACTAGTTGCCGTCTGTCCCTCCCTCACGGTAATTGCTGGGCGAGTGATGGAAATTATTGTCACTGAGCTACAGGAAATAAAACACTGCAGTTACGCAGTTAAAGTGAATGTCCAGTGTGATTGCTACCCGTATTAAATTAAGTTCTAACTCATCGGAGTAACGAGTGCATTGGTTCAATGACGTCTAATAGACGTTAAAAAAACGGTTAACTACGCGTTGAATTTTCGGCGGACGGTCAAGTGTTCGCGACAGTATTGCATCACTCTGACGTCGATTTGACGTCATTGAACCAAAGGAGGCTTCAGTTTGACTTATTATCTTTAGTGTATTGTGTCGTTAAAATATAAGGTGCCTGAATAATGGAATATGTAATGATGGCGAAATTGCAAATCTGCAGTATTAAGATAACTAAAATGACACGAAACAGCACGGGAAATATATAAAAATGTTGGTTATAAAATGAAGATCCAATAGGTATATAAATTTTTAGTCCACTAGAAATTAATACCGTTTTTTGACTGGGCTCCCTTGCCAGATGTGAAGGATTAAATCTCACATCTGCTGAACGAAAAGAAGCCTTGGAAATGCCATTTTCTTTAAAATCTCACAAGTGAAGTCCTCAGAAGCAGTTCTACATGGTATCACATAGGTACAAGATTGGACTTTCGACAGCGAATCGTTTTCTCCCCGAGCTCTCGAAGAGCAAATTGAATAGAAGTTCAACGAAGGAAAAAGCGCAAGGTACTCTGGAGAAAAATCTATGAAGAAGGCGGTGATGGAAACAGGGGTTGCTAAAATAGTTATTTTCTGACGTTTTTTAAATAACTTCCCGCGCTACTAAAATTGCATATTAAATTACACTACATTAATTAAAATAATCTATTAATGTAATAATTCTGCTCGTTTTTCCCTAAGTTCGTTCGTTAGTACGACAGTTACGTTTTCAGTATTAGATAGTGGAAAATTTGGGTATCCTTGATGCGGTCTCGGCAGAGAATAACGCGAGTGACGTTTAAAAAATTAAGCTGCTATTGCTCGCAGGTAAAATATGGAAGATTTGCTTTCTGACTTGGAAAATATATTCACTCTTCGTATGTATGACACGGGTCTAAGATAACAGTGAAGTGCTACACATGGCTTTGTTTGGTAAAATTTTCACAGCTTCCTGGTAGTTGCATCGAATATCATGTATGAAAGAACTTAGCACTTGATACCTATGATACCAAATCTGAATATATTGTTTCCGCAAAATCAATACTTTATATATATTTATCCAGCGGTCTAAATAGTTATCTATTTTGTGTCCTCGTGCAACCAACAAGGTATTTAATTAAATTCGAGTTAGATTTTCTTGCTCCTCGGCTCACAAGACTGAACTATGCGAGTCAAAATTACGGAGCTAAAATGCGAAAAAAATTTTCAAATGCTGGTCGCATGTGGTGGGGCGTCCCTAAGCTACCTGTTAGGCACGCAGGAATTTATTTCTATAATTTATGTGTACCTTTTTTGTAAAGTTGACGGTAGAACAGAATATTGGCCCTATGAAGAGGTGTTAGAGCAGATTCTATTGTATCGTGTTATTGACAATACCAGGTAAAGTAACTGCAATTATTACGAACTCTAGTTTAGCGTTCCTATTCATAGCATTAAGAAGTTATCTAAGAGAGGAAACAAGAAGCAACATGAAGTATGTGGAAAGGAACGTATAATCCATGCACAAAGATGTTCCCACAATGGATCAACTCGCATGAGATTTTGGTAGAAACTGAAAAAACATAACAAAGATAGCCAGATGAGTCAGAGAGCGGGAAAGCACTACGGGCTGGAAATAAAAATGTCCTAAAGGCCTAACCGCGACTAAGGTGACCTAGGCGGGACTACATGGGGTGCGACACCCAAAACGTAGTACCAGCGAACTTAGGCAACAGCTCGCAGCCTATCCTATGCCTATGAGAGTAATGCTTCGGGGCATCATGAGGTCGAAGGAGCAGGAAGGATAAGAAAATTGGCCACCAAGTTACTGTTCGTTCTGTTCTTCACACCAGCAGATAAATTGAGGCTTCAGAGGCGCGTGTTTCAATTTTTTAAATTTTAGTACATTTGCGTAACTTTTAGTCATAATAAAAATTCATATTCATAAGTAAATGAGTAGCGGTATCAAGATGAAATATTAGAGAAATTACATTAAAGCAAAACATTGAGGGGGGCCTTTCGTTTCTGCTAATATATTTGTATTTATATCATGCCCGCGTAGCTTTTGTTGCTAGGTAACCTCCAAAGGGTAGAGCTTAAGCACCACCTGCTTTGACCGCGTGGAAGAAATAGTTTGAGGCGTTTCGATCCTGCAACCAAGTGCTGCGAGCCTGTTGCACTCAAGTAAGATAATTCGGTTCAATCAAACTAGAAGTTCTGAAGGGAACATACAGGGAGGGCATGAGTAGAGTGCGGTGGATTACACTGCACCACTGTTAAGTGCTTACTGCATCTGAGAGAAATTAAGTAGCACTTCGGTGCTGATGTTCAATGCAGCAATAAGTTAGGTACCATTGCAGGTCAAATCCTCTAGGAAAGTGGCCATTACAAACTGCAAGTAACGCTTGTTTCACCCCTTAAGGGGTGAGGCTTGTAAAAATAAAGTTTTACTCGCTACTTATGCCGCACTGCTAGGGTAGGCCGTGCCTCCTGTAAATTATACTAATTAGTAGCTGTATTTGTCAGTGGTAAAATATTATTAAGATCGAGCATAATTATGATGGAAGTATGACTGTACTGTGATAAACGCAGTTATCATTTTAAATAGTTTCGTATACTAAATGTTTTAATAATTCCAAGCTCGAGCATTTTCTCATAGCATGAGCCAGATCTGTCAACACTATACAGTACGTATGATTATGTACTGGATAAGAGACGGAGCGAGAGGCCCTGGATCAGAGAACATTCCAAGTCCAGACTTAGGTTTACTCCGAGCTTGAGAGCTGCTAAGTTCCAAGGCCAAAAATTTTGCAAAGCACTAACTGACGCACCACAAATCCGGCACGTTAGAGTGTGGGAAAAACACAAAATTCCATTTCGAAATTTCCATTAAACAGAAAATACATGTAGAGGAAAGATACCCTCGTTAAACTGAGTCCACTTACACTGAATATCGGGAGGACGGACCCCTTGTCCCCGGTAGGTCACCCCCACAATCGGATTATCCGATGAGTTTGAATACCGACCGAAAGTGCCGATGAGGCCACGCGTGTCCTTCGGGTAAAGTGATCGATCCCTGAAGTGAACGTTTCGCAGTGTAAACCGACCCCCAGTCAGTCAATCAGGTGCTAATTGCAAATATCGCTGAACCAAATTTTAAACTAGAGCCCTTTAAGAGCGCATACCTCCGCCAAGCAAGGCAACGGTAAGGAAAAATTCGAATTGGCTCTGAGACCATGATTTTCTTTACAGTCACACCAAAATTCAACCATTCGTTCTTTTTGTTCGCATTAATGGCTTCTGCAATTTTCATGAAGATCCGTTAGTAACATTTTGAGTTATGTTGTTAACAAACATAATGAGAATTATGAGTTAATAAGCACACAAATGAATCAACCGATCAGCACTAAAATTTAATTATTCATGCCTTTTAACAATACTAACAACTCCAGTAAATTTCAAAGGGAACCACCCATAACTTTTTGAGTTATTGTGCTAACAAGTATAAGCTTAAAAACAGTGAAAACAAACGAACGAACAAATAGATCATCACAAAAATTTGGTCATTACTCTTCGTAATATACCAAACAACCAGGGCTGGCAAAAAACACGTTTTTTTGTTTAAACCATAAGCAACGTTTTTTTTATTTACTTGTTTTAATATTTTATTTATTTGTTTTAATATTTTATTTGTTTTAATATTTTATTTATTTGTTTTAATATTTCATTTATTTGTTTTAATATTTTATATCTAGTTTTAGGAATTTTCTCCACCACTTAAAAGGTTTTCTGCTTTGTAAACATGCAGTTAGAAAATCATCAACAATCTTAATCGCTTCATTTCAACTTCCTGTCGTAGAAGAATGACTTTAGGAAAAGGGGGTTGAGAAAAAGCTGTTATCAAAGTACCTACCTGTATTTGCAATGGCTACTTTTAATATCCAAACTGCAGACAAGCTATGATTTATCGTTATTGCATTATAAAATCCTTTGAAAAACTTGAAAACACTTCAAATTTCAAAGACAACTTGACAGAATTAGCTAGCTACTAGCAAATTAAAAACAAAACAATGATCTAAAGAAAATGAATTAGCTATAAAATCCTTGGAAAAACTTAGAAACACTTCGAAATACAAAGAAAACTTGATAGAATTAGCTAGCTACTAGCTAATTAAAAACAAAACAATGATCTAAAGAAAATTAATTAGCTATAAAATCCTTGGAAAAACTTAGAAACACTTCGAAATACAAAGAAAACTTGATAGAAATAGCTAGTTACTAGCTAATTGACAGGAGAGTATTGAACTACAGAAAATGAAATAGCTATATGCCTACCTACATCCTTCTCATGAGCTCACAAGTTATCTAATAGCAATTTTTACTACTATTTTTAATTTTCAGTAGCTGCTAGCATACCAGAATATAATTAGAAATGTATCTCTGAAATGGAATATCACAAAATTCAATAGGTTATATGTTTTTAATAAACATAAGCAATAGTTGACCCTAACTGTCCCAACAGTCAAACGGATACCTCAGTAGAAACCCATTAACTCATCCTTTCAGTTGTGTGAATAAAATTTTATAATTCCTACAAGAAAAACTGTTTATTTTTCAATATTTATGAATAAAAACCAAACACATCTGATAAGAACAAAAAATAGCATGTTTTTTTGGTTCGCTTAAACTATGTTTTTTTTTCATTTGGTTTAAACCAGCCAACCCTGCTAACAATTCATGTAAATTTCATAAAAATCCGTCAGTAACTTTTTGAGTTATGGCATTAAGAAAAATGAGGAAGACAAACGGAACTTCACCAAAAGTTAATCATCTGTTCCTCTTAACATATCAAACAATCCCTGTAAGTTTTATCAAAATGCGTCCATAACTTTTTGAATGATCTTGATGATAGACAGACAAACAAGCAAACACACAGAAAAACCCGACGAAAACATAACCTCCTCGGCGGAGGTTATGAACAATCAGGCATCTAATCTTAAACAACGTTGTTTAGCATGAGCCAAGAGATGAATTATTGAAAGCTAGTTAACGATTATTAAAGCTCAATTTAAATTCGCAAAATAGGTATCAGGTACCAGTGACTGTATATAACAGGTACCAATGAATGCCAGGAATCAATGACTGTTTTAGTTACCGTACCAGGTTGCCTATCGGTGACTGTACCAGGTTGCCTATCGGTGACTGTACCAGATATCGGTGACTGTACCAGATATCGGTGACTGTACCAGATATCGGTGACTGTACCAGATATCGGTGACTGTACCAGATATCGGTGACTGAACCAGATATAGGTGACTGTACCAGATATCGGTGACTGTACCAGATATCGGTGACTGTACCAGATATCGGTGACTGTACCAGATATCGGTGACTTCACCAGGTATCAGTGACTGATAGTGTCACTGCACCTGATAGGTGCAGTGACACTCCAGAGAGCAAATATTTCATATATACATACGCTGCTCATCTTCAAGTTGCCGATAACGACGAACAATTCTGTTTCGTCACGGCGATGAGACGGGACGAGAGCCGTCCATGTTACGTCAGCACGCGTTGCGGGTCCCGTGCGCGCGTCAGCAAGACGTACGGCGGCGAATTCTTTACATTTCCTTAGCAAATCGACAGACATTCCTGGGACGGCGGCCGAGCGGTGCAGTGCACAACTATTGCCACACGACGGACGCTTAGGCCTGCATTCTGCAATACGCTTTCGGTTACTGTATACTGAACCTAGCCGATATAAGTAAACATCATTTCTTTATTGAATTGTTTATTGTTTATTTACTAAATAACTTAACTCTAGCTGAATAGTTTGGTAATATAGAGAAATATAATGAAGAAAGTCTGATAATATGACGTATTTAGCAATTGAAAGTGTCTCTAAAAATAAATTAAGAATTTTGATGGTGAAGTAAAAATATAGGTTAAATGTAATTTTAGTTCAACGTACATGCGAGAGCCAACTACCTTTCTAAATTTATGCTGTTGAGTAAAATTCGGTTTGTTGTTATCAAGCTGGCCAGGATAATTCCTCATTGTCCACATTACGGCTAATTCTCATAGGAATAACAGTATCTAAAAAAGGTCCTTTTGGCCGGCGAAGGATGAAGCTTTGTATATATAGTCACGACAATGAACTATCGAGAGAATAATGGGAGTGAAGCACAACCTGTTCTCGTGAAGCAGAGAACCGTGACACAGCGGTTCTCTGCATGAAAACAGCTAGCAAGAAATACCTGTTAAATTCTGAAACTAATTAATAACATAAGTGAGTTTGTTTAAAACGGAGTTCCTATAACAGCTATAACTTTACTTCAGGGGAAGGAAGAGACGCGTTGTTTGTCAGAGCATACCGTGAAACTGGGTCACAGGGCATGGGTAAAAGGGGGGAAATTAATGATATAGTGTGACGTAATATTATAGTCATGGGTCAATGTATAAGCCTCCTTAGGGATAGTCACAAGTACGTTTCCAACGACGAGGCGGCACATAGTACTCCAAGGGAAAATTGGGAACCATTACCAGGAGGATCACTGATTATGGATGAGCTAATTAGGGAAAGGGCGAATATTTTGAATGGTTCTCTATACCCCTGTGACGGTTAATCAAGCGTGAGTCAGGAAGGGATGGTAGTATGTCAGAACAAACCGGAGAACTAAAGCAAGAAGGATCCCCACTTAAGGGAACAGCAAATAGGTAAAAAGAAACGATAACTCTGGACATCGCGAGGTTTCTTTCCACAATCCTGGAATTGCGAAAGCAATTCGTCCTTGCCACGTCTGCCATCAGCCAGCGATTGTGAGATTCAAGCGGCCACTAAAACACCGGCCATTAGTTGCGGACGCTTACGGCGCTCCGGCGGCTCATTTCCGGATCCAAGATCCGTCATAATAGCGCACCATTTCTCGCGCCGTAGAGAGCAGCGAACTCGCGCGCCGTTTCGCCGCATATCGCCCTAAAGTCCGCGCGGATCTCACTTTCACCCCGATGGTCAGTTCGTCCGTCCGTCCGTCACGGTGTATTACTGGACCACACTGTGCTAACTGACGGCCGGTCAGTTTATGAACGGACGTTGAACTCACAAGTCGTCGATGCCGCCGTATCTATGATGCTGGCTTTCGTTGTACGTCGGAACAACGTGGAACCTGAACATCCGCTCAACCATTGAGCGTGCGGCTGTCTTTTGCGGCCCGGCGGACCTATGAATGACACTACATTACTCGTCAGTACAGGTTGCTTCTGTCTAATAATACTGTTCCAAAAAATCCAACTTAGCTCTTTCATGCATGATTTAATCTTTCTTTCCTCGGAAGAATAATTTTACATGGAACATTCCTGTTCTGGAATACTGCTACTGGAATACTACTGGAATACTGCTGCCGATTATCATCTGTGTTTGCTTGACAAAGTGGTTCGTCGATGTGCGTTCACGCTGGATGGTGTTGTGCCTTGTGATTGGCGCATCGTCGTAGAGTTGGTGGGGTCTGCTTTTTGTATAAAATTCATAACTGCCCCAGTCATCCACTGTCTCATTTTCTTCCGGAGCCATTTGTTAGGGTGAGGTATACGCGGGTACTGTTGATCTTCACGAGTTTGCCTTGGAACCGTTACGATGCCGTACGGGCCAGTATTCTCGTTCGTGTTTTCTATCGTGTGTGGATGTTTGGAATGGTCTTGTTGGCTCTGTCTTTGCTGGTGCGGGTATTGGCAGCTTTTAACGATCTGAACACAGGGCTATTCTGTGATCTCGGATCTTCTCTTTCTTTTTTTTCTTCGCTCGCCGGGCTGGTTGCGTGGGGGTTTGTCAACATGATGGAGTTTCTCCGTTCCCTCGTCGCCAGTCTACTATAATTTAATAATAATAATATTAATAATAGATATGATACAGCGAGAGAGAAAGAGAGTAGTTTGAAGTTGAGAGGGCCGTCCTATTTTAAAGATGGATATAATTACCACGGCCAAGGAGGTTATATTTTCGTCGGGTCTGTTGGTGGTCTGTAGGTTTGTCCCCAAGATAACATTAAAAAAGTTATGGACGGATTTTGACAAAATTTACTGGGATTGTTATACATGTTAGGAGGAACAGATGATTAACTTTCGGTGAGGATCCGTTCATACGTTTGTTTTTTTGTCTGGCTCATTTTTTTAAAAAAGTTATTGATGAATTTTTGTTAAATTTAGACGAGGTATATCACGAAGAGTAAATGACTAAATTTTTGTGATGATCTGTTAGGTCGTTCGTTAGTTTGTCGCTGTAATTAATTTTGGGCTTGTTAGGACAATAATTCAAAAATTTATGAATAGATTTTTATGAAATTTACAGTTTACAGAAGTTGTTGGCAATCTCAAAAGACATAAATGATTAAATTTTAGTGATGATCGGTTGATCTTTTTGTGAGTTTGACTAATGTTTATTTTTATTATATTCCTGGTTTTACTACCTCACCCACGTCAGTCGACATGATCCAAGCAGTGAGACTCATGCAGTTTATTATGTCGCATCAGTATAAGAATGTTTTATCTCGGCATTCCTGCCGGTAAATCGCAGTAGGCAGAGTGCGCTACTACTGGTGGGGAAAAAAGCGCAAAGAATAGAAAAAGACACTCGAGTGGACGGCTCCTTTCGGGGCCTTTCACACGAGAGAGAGTAGAGGTGTTTCGCGTACGAGGCCGGATATATCGATCGACAGCCCACCTCACGGAGCAGAGAGGGGAAATAGAGAACCTACCAAACTTTACTAAACTAAGCTCGTCAGCACGAACTACGACCAACTGCAACATGCTCTGATGAGAAGGCACTTGGGACCCTTGGGTTCGTGAGGCCCAAACACAATGTGGCTGCTATAGGGCCCGCCAGAATAAACCCTTGAGGGTGTTTGACTTATGTTTGTTATGCTGTTTGTTAGCAGCATATATCTAAAAAAATTAAGAACGAACGGATCTTAAAGAAAGTCACTGAAATTGTTAAAAGACACTAATGATTAGATTCTGGTGTTGATACAAAGAAAACCATGGTCTCAGAACCGCTTAGAATTTTTGTTAACGGTGCCTTGCTTGTCGGAGGTATGCGCTCTCAGAGTGCGTTAGTCATACGATTAAGGTCTGTCTGTCACCCGTGTATGCACTGAGCATTATCTTTTAGAAGTTCATAAAATGAATATAGCAAGTTTTATTCTAATCTGCTCTCTTCTTGAGGCGCTACTCCCCATCACATAGGATGAAGACAGTTGCAAGAGCAAAAGTATAAAGTAGCACCGTAGCCATTACGCTGTTGCTCATTAGCCCAATAAAAAAATTAAGTAAAACGTCGATTTTTCGCTGGACAAGCATTAGTTGACACGTCATTAGTGAAGTAAGCTGGACTTTATAGGGAAAATATTATGGTAATGATACATATGGTTTGTCACATTTTACATTTTTCGCCAGATAATCGACCAAGATGCTGCTGAGGCACCACACCGCCGCCATTTGCTTGCTGCTGGCGGCCATTTTGTGTCACCAAGACTCTGTCACGGCGGTGCTTTTCAACGCGCTCTCCGGCTTTGCAGGCTCTTCAGCGGCCACTTCCATAGGGTTCGGTATGTAGTGCATGGAGGAAATGTAAGTTAAGTTGGGGTAGTTAAGGTAGGCTGGATGTAGCTCAGCTAGTTGCCTAAACTAATTGATTGGCTCGAATATTGATCTGAACCTCAGGTAGGTCGCATACCTACAGCAGCCGACGCTGAATCAAATGTAGCGCCGAGTTGTCATTACTAAAGTAACGACTTCGCAAACTATGCTCGCAGTTTCTGTCCAATTGTATGACTAAATTTTGATTTTCATAGTTTATACTGGTGAAGTAAATGCATAGACATCATATTTTATGCAAGACATAAAAATTTAGTCATACAGTTAGACAGAATATGCATACGCACTTTGCAGTCACAACCCTAGTCATTACAATTTCCCTGCTCTAAATTATATTTAATTTATTTATATTTATATTATATTTATATATATATTTATATTTAAATAATAGAAATAAATAGCAATAATATAATGGTCTTTAAACATAGTAATTCCCAAATTAACCGCAGGCACTGGTACGGCGGCGGTGGCGGCTGGAGCTGCGGCGGCGGCAGCAGCGGCGGCTGGAATAGCAGGACTGGGAGTGGCCGCCGTCGTCTACGGAGCTTCCAGAAGAAAGCGTGGTGGTGAGATTCCCGTAATGTTTTCATGCTGCTTACAGATATGTATTGGTTCTTTTCACCGCTCAGTGTTTGCTCCGTTTGTTCTGTTCGTTCATTTTTTGGTTCTTGTTCTGTTTGGTTCTCCTATTTGTCTGCTATCTCTGTTACGTTCCTTTTAATTTATTGTTTATGTGTTCTGTTTATTATCATGAAATTGCTATTTTAACCTTTCATGGCATTACCTACAATCCAAAGAGATGGAAAAGAGAAATGTAGGTACCATCTCGAGAGAAACGTCGAACCCATTCACGGGGGAGTTCCCACACTGGATCAACGCTAATAAGAACAAGAAATAGGGGAAAGTCAAAGTACAAAAAATCTATCAGTAACAGCTTAAGAATGGGACGAAGTAAAATGGGAAGAATGCCAAACAAGCATAAAAGAAAGTTCCCATGAGACTAGTTGATGTTAAAGTAATAGACATACGGGGCGTCTCTTCCTAGCTGGAAGGGGATGGGGGGTGGAACTTTCCACGAGATGGTCAAACCTAATGCCTGTGGTCCGATGGCCGTCCTATCTGCCGATCCTCGAGAAAGTGTCTCATGTTATCAATCGATGATTGCATGAGACATCTTATGTCATAAATCTTGCTACTAACAGGGAACGACTACGGCTACGCAGTGTACCAGTACGGCTACCATGACAGCAGCAGTTACGGACACGACATCCACGACCATCACGGCGGCGGCGGCAGCAGTTACGGCGGAGGTTATGGCGGCGGCCACTACCGCAGGAGACGGTCCACCGAACAGCTGCCAGACACAGACAGTACTGTCAGGTTTGTTGTAATATTTGTGTCCCCGTAAACAGAGTTGTGTCCCCGTAAACAGAGTTGTGTCCCTGTAAACAAAGTTGTGTTCCCGTAAACACAGTTGTGTCACCGTAAACACAGTTGTGCCCCCGTAAATACAGTTGTGTCCCCGTAAATACAGTTGTGTCCCCGTAAATACAGTTGTGTCCCCGTAAATACAGTTGTGTCCCCGTAAACACAGTTGTGTCCCCGTAAACACAGTTGTGTCCCCGTAAACAAAGTTGTGTCCCCGTAACCAAAGTTGTGTCCCCGTAACCAAAGTTGTGTCCCCGTAACCAAAGTTGTGTCCCCGTAAACACAGTTGTGTCCCCGTAAACAAAGTTGTGTCCCCGTAAACAAAGTTGTGTCCCCGTAACCAAAGTTGTGTCCCCGTAAACAAAGTTGTGTCCCCGTAAACACAGTTGTGTCCCCGTAAACACAGTTGTGTCCCCGTAAACACAGTTGTGTCCNAGTTGTGTCCCCGTAACCAAAGTTGTGTCCCCGTAAACACAGTTGTGTCCCCGTAAACAAAGTTGTGTCCCCGTAAACAAAGTTGTGTCCCCGTAAACAAAGTTGTGTCCCCGTAAACACAGTTGTGTCCCCGTAAACACAGTTGTGTCCCCGTAAACACAGTTGTGTCCCCGTAACCAAAGTTGTGTCCCCGTAACCAAAGTTGTGTCCCCGTAAACACAGTTGTGTCCCCGTAAACACAGTTGTGTCCCCGTAAACACAGTTGTGTCCCCATAACCAAAGTTGTGTCCCCGTAACCAAAGTTGTGTCCCCGTAACCAAAGTTGTGTCCCCGTAAACACAGTTGTGTCCCCGTAAACACAGTTGTGTCCCCGTAAACACAGTTGTGTCCCCGTAAACACAGTTGTGTCCCCGTAAACACAGTTGTGTCCCCGTAAATATAGTTGTGTCCCCGTAAACACAGCTGTGTCCCCGTAAACACAGCTGTGTCCCCGTAAACACAGTTGTGTCCCCGTAAACATAGTTGTGTCCCCGTAAACACAGCTGTGTCCCCGTAAACACAGCTGTGTCCCCGTAAACACAGTTGTGTGTCTACCTAATATTTACTAAAGGGTTAGCCGTTTCATCATCTGACTTATCCAAGCAACTGGCAAAGTTTCGAGTATCGCTTCAGCCATTTAGGGAATTCAAACTAGGGAAGAAGTACACTTTTTTTGCGTTGAAATGGACCCAGAACCCATTGGGACGCTCAGCAGTGCGTATGGACACCAAAATATGGTCATGTGATCATGTCTCTTGGTAACTAAAGGACCTCGTCTCGGCACCACAGTGACTTTACCCTTTCTTTCCTGCCGCAACATATGTTACACTTCTGATAATGCTATTCCTTCGAGAAAAGTAACTGAATTCAAGCACGAGAGGGTTAAAGGCATTATTGCTGCTATCGCATACATTTCATGTAAAAAGTAAAACAGAATAAACTAAGTAGAGCAGAGTGTATTTATTTTATTAATTTTACTGTGATTTTTATACAGGCGATGGATAGTCATTAAATATTTTATCTCTGCATCATAGTTCTTTGGACAACTAATGTCATACTTGATTTTTGTTACTCGATCATTCAAAAGCAAAGGTAATGACATTAAAACATTTCGCTATTATTATCTATCTATCTTTGTATTCTATTAAGTATCTAGAAGGATAAGTTTGTATTTTTCGATAAAACCTATAATTTATACACATTGATGCAATGAGCGTGAACCATATACGACGAACGTCTCAGTGAAAGCGTTAACAGCTCAGAAGGTCGTGCATTGCCTTACTTCAAATTGCTACCTCATGCAGTACTGCAGGGCAGACATGGTTTTACAGACAGAGTAGACACTCGGAATTGCAATGTTAGGTAACAGCAGCCGCCGTGCCTAACACTTTCTTTACTCAGGAATTACAACCGTGCTTGCATCATTCCAGATTATCAGACATGTTCAAGGTGGTGGCGAAGATGGACACATACCGTTGCGGTCTCAAGCTCGTCTGCGATCTATACAAAACCCCGGACGAATTCTTGACAGACAGAGAGAGGGACGTCAAGAGCTTATTGATGTGAGTAGCGTAATTTGTATACATTATAGCTAACCCCTTCGGCACTAACTACTGATGGGATTTCTCAGCACCATTATCAGTTTATAGTAATGAAAACACATATTGTTTCTCTCTAAAGAACTGAGAGTGCGGTATCTCTGGTTACATTGTATAGGTTTTGGTTACATTGTATAGTAAAATGGGGTAAAATACGGATAACCCACATAGGGGTAAAAAATGAAATTGGATTTTTTTTACTGGAAAAGAGGGCGTCCATTTGTTACACCTAATGTGGGTTATCCATTTTTTACCTAACTTTAGTATGTTTCTTTTTTAGTGAAGATGGCTGTAAAATTGTTATTACGATAAATATGAAGTATTTTGTGAGTTAACTGAATTTACTTTTAGTTAAGAATAAGTTACAGGATCGATGAGCTTCCCCAACAACAGACATTGCACTGTGTTAGAAGGAATGTAGAACATGAAACGCTTCACGTAGCATATATATATATATATAAACGTAGAACACATGCATGTGAGCGTTTTCATACTAGATCAAAAGTCACGGAAACAGTAAGTCGGGAAAGAGGAAACCAGAATAAAGAATCATCAGTTAAGAGTATGAAAATGAAAGAAGCAAAGAGAGCACGAAGAACAAACGTTCCGAAGGCCTAAAGGAAAGATAACTCATGGGGTTGCTTGGGGCCACCACTTCCCATAACGAAGATTGCATGGAGAAGCTCACTAACCTAAGCCTATGACCCATTCTATACCCGTTGAGGGGAACATGGGCGAAGAGAGTCAGTACAATTCTACAAATCATTTGTCTTCAAAAAATAATGGAACTTACTGAGCTACCTGACATTACTATTAGAGCAAAGAGGCTCGACCGCTAGTAAACTGCCTAATGAGGAAAATAATACCGCAACTATGGAGACTACTTCGGACTATAGAACTTATAAGTAATATGGATCCCATTTAGACTTTTCGAAAAAAATCTAAGGCCAGCTTCTGAGCCAATTGTAACTTAAAATCTAATTACAGAAAAGTGGATTAATGATAGTTTTCCTGCAGAGCCTTGATAATGGGCTTAGTAGGAAGGGAGAGAACAGAACTTTTTCAAACCCCATTTGGCAATAGGATTCTCTGCATAATTGTGGACGTAAGAATAAAAATGTACAGGGCTGAATGTTATCGGATTACGATTATTAGATTATCGGCTAATAGATATCGAATTACCCTAGTGATTATCGAATTACAAATACACACTGGATTATGAATACGATTATCGGATTACAAAATTATGATTGTTGGATCATGAAAACGGGATTAACATGACTATTGGATTAAGATTACGATTAGCTGATTATAATTTTGATTGTTGGATTGTGAGTATTACCACGTTGTGATTCAGAATTATAGCTTTAATTTCTGTGGTTGCAGAGGCGACAGCCCCGTGGTGAGTTCCAGGGACCCAAGATTCGCGTACGTCAGTGCCGCTTCCTTCGGCTCCCTCGGCTACAACTGCGGCAGGGTGTACTCCAAGTGTCCCCTCTCCGACAAGCAAGTGAAACACTACCTCAACAGCTTGTCTTTGTGAAACTCAAACACATGGCCATATATCTGTTACTTATAGGGATGTTTGTAGATTTGTTATGACTGTTATTTAGCTCAATGATATTGGCAGTTAGTAGATTAATAGTGTTCATATACAAGACGGGCGGGTGATGTAGCATATTGGGGTACCATCCAGATGCTGAATTGAGGTTTTGGAATCTGCGGCGTCCCTAATTGTTTGTTGGGATACGCTGCAAAAGTATGAATTTCCTCTGGTCACCGTCGCTTGTACAAGTGAAGGAAGCCCAAATTAAAGACAATAAAAGCCAAAGCGTTTGTTATTTAGTTATTTCTGTGTTTTCTCCGCCTCTCTACATGTTGCTTCTTCGGTATTATTAAGACAGTAAATAATATTCGTAGAAACAGGGAAACCATCTTTATCACATAGTACGTGTCCTTAGACAACTAATGTCGATCTATATTATTATCTAGATATTCTTTATTTATACTTGGGAGTATTTTTTCATCGTGGATGCGCAATAAATACTGTGGAAAATAGTTTCGTGGAGTTCCCACTGGGAATACTAGTGGGAACAGTTGTGTAACGTTTAAACTTTCTGCTGATATGAGCAAAAAAGATTTATGCAGTTATTTTCTCTCCCTCTTCCCCGAAAAAATAGTCAATGAATAAACAGCGTAATTGCTAGCGTAGATTGTAGACTGTCATTCACTTCACCCCGCGAAGATAAGTATGCCAATTTCTACCCAATATGCCAAATAATAAAAAAATTGTGAATTAGGTAAAATATTAAATTACTATAGCAAGATTGATACAACAACAACAAATCCAACATCAATGGCTGAGTTGGGCCTAAGATACATTTAAGATTTTTCCTATTCCTACGAAAATCAATTCTAAAAAAAAAATTGACATAACATAGTCAGCAGCTAGAACAGCAATGCAGCGTTTAGGTAGAACGGATACACTGCAAATAAAGAAGAATGTTCACCCTAAAATTTACTGAATATCTTTAAAATTTTGATGGTAGTTACACTCTCTCAGGAATCAGGTATATATGATATTAGCTCTGATACATAGGTAGTACACAAAGGAAAGAAACGGAAGTTATAGCATTATGGTAGAAAGTGTGGCTCGTGAGACAGTGTTAGCATAGAGCCTCTATAACGTCTTCTAACACATAAAGCGAAATTGAAACTCTGTTCTTAAGATTGTCGCATATTTTTTCAACTATACTACCTAACTTATATAGAGATATCTAATAATAACAAAATTATTGCACTTATTATACTGAGCCCTTCAACAACTGCGAGGTCCCTTTGATGCTGCTTCAAATGACGTTTCCTTGCAAAAATCAATTTTATATCAAAACGTTCTATGGACACAAAGAAAATAATTAAACATTAATTATTTTGCTTTAATGTTTTCTTAGCTTTGTCGTACTAGGCCCGCATATAAATTCTATTTATAATACAGCGTAGGTACTGCATAGTAATACGCGATTTCCCTTGTGAGTACTCACTTGTACTAGCCATGTCCTTGTACCAAGTACATAATTGTTATTTGTTACCATCGCCTTGCATCATTATAAATATGAGTTGTTCTTTTATTTGTAAAGGTATCAAGTCCATCTAAACAAATTTTGATAGACTAAATGAGTGTTTAGACTATTTTTTCCAACATATGAAAAGTTGGACATGCGTGTATGTATATTGCAGTAGATTTGATGTAATTAATTATATTCTTTGCTCATTGAACTGGCACATTAGACGGATACGTTTGCAAGCGAGTTCCAAGTCTTTTGGAAGTGAAAAGCGTGCAAAATATTCGAAGTTACTGATAAGTTGCCACCATTGTTATTGCTATTGTTGGAATAGTAACAATGTATAGCAAAATGAGTTTTATTGTTCCTTATGTTTTCATATTCTAGATAATAATATCATTTGCCTAGGCAGGATATTAAGGATGTGCTCAACAATTTTAAATCTTTTGCGCAATAAATACGATAAATTAGAAGTACAGCCAACCGGTACAAATGTTACAGAACTGCATCTGTTATGTACAGCAGGTAAAACCATCGGGTGAAGCACAACAGCTTTTTCGCCTAGGACGACTTCTGTGGATGCTAACGTCAACATTTGATTTTTAAAGTGGGCGCGTTATTTTCTGCTGTACATACATGTGCACAGAATTTTAAATCGCCACTTCGCAAGTTTGATCAGTTAAGAAAATCTCTATTTTAGGAGTACGTGGACATACACGGTGCAAGAGCAGAATTTGCAAAGAGAGGATGAGTACACGTTCTCTTACATAATTGTACTGAAAGCTTAAGCATCCTATTTGTAGGATGATCAAAGAGAAGAAGTTGGGGACATGAGGAGTTGTCGAGTGACACGTAGAACCGAAACCTGGTGGAATTCCCACTCAGGAACAACGCGTAGGAATACAGCAAGTGGGAAAAGGAGGGGAAGAAGAGAAGGAAACCTCAAGAACTGCAGGACTGTGAAATTTTAAAGCAACAATAAAGCAAAAAAGATTGTTTATTATAAAATTACGAATAACGGATGTCCTACGATTGTTTTACGACAAATAGAAATAAACCAAGAAGTTTGATTAATATAGAACAATTACGCATAATAAATCAACCCTGAGAACACCAATGTTGCGAAACCAACACGACGCTCTCTAATGCACAAAGTGCAGTTTACGTGGTACACGAGCACGCTAGAGCACGCCTTGCTCTTGAGTACACGCGAAGACGTGCTGGCAACAGGACAGCACTTTTTTCAGTGCGCACGTGGAAGCCAAACATTCGAAAGCAATGCAAGCATTCAGATATCATGTCGGCAACGGATACCGAACCAAGTTTTCTAGTTTATGTTGTCATACTTTTGCTTATTGTAGCTGACGTATATTATACGTCATCACAAGGCAGAAAATGTAACGCTGCTAAGTCCGGTAAAAAATTTTCAGTCGTCCATTTTCATAGAATAGAAAAATAGATTCTATGTTGTTGACGTTGAAGTGAATTTGCTGTACATGAAATATGAAAATAGAAAATTGCTAAGATGCCGTTCTTTATAAATTAATTTTCTGCTCAAATATCAAACTGCAACAAAATTTATTGCATCTCAGTGTTAGTGCCTTGTAAACTTTCCGTCTCGTCGATAGCAATTTGAAATTTTAAGAGCTGCTATTATTACTTTTTTTCCCTGGAACTTGATGCCATTTTTGCCAACCAATTAAAATAGTGAAGTAACTTTCAACAATAAGAATGCCACTATGACGAGTGCGGTAGCTCCTCCGTATCTAGGGATTTAACTTTTTTCTCGAGGTGTACCTTACTTATATATGTGCAACGGTGCAAATAGTACCAAAGCGGAATATTTTAGGAGGATTATTTAATATTAGATATTGCTGCATCCCAGAATAATATTGCAAATGTTAAGCTAAATTCAAAATTAAATATTGTCATAAAAAAGTAATCGTAACGTGATTTGGGTTAAAGCTAGTAACGTGATTTGTGTGAAAGGTGGGTGCACTTGTGATATTAGCAACAAAATGCGTGACATTCACTTGAGCTACTTCACTTTCGTACCATAATACACCACAAATGTGGTCATTTCCGCCACTTTCACTTCACAGAGGCGACGCGTTTCAGTTCACTTTCATGCGTTCTACAAACTTCCCAACGCCACTTCCGAGGTGCGAACGATAACGCCGGACCTTCCTGTCGGTCCGACGAACAGGTTCACATCGTCGGAATGTGTTGAGCGTTGGCCGTCGGGGGGGGGGGGTTATTTTTTTAATTAGCTGTTGATACACAAATTATGCAAGGTGATGTTATTAAATGACCAGCACCGGCCATGCCTAATTGCGTTGCCTTTTTTCGTTGATTTTTTCACCGGTAAAATAGATAAAAGTATTTTCTGACCGCAGCATAAGCATCAGTCATGCATAATCGAGTTTCCTCTTTTCAATGAGTTTTTGCTCAGTAAAAATAGAATAAACAATACAATTTTGCGAACGCAGTAGCAACATCGTTAATAAGTGTTTTATGATGATTTTATGATATATGACAGGCGTATGCTCTCTCATGCACAGTGCTTCTTAAATTTCGTAAGGATTTGCCTTGCAAAACAAAATGGTTTTATGAATTTAGCAGAAGCAACAATATACGCGAGGGACCTAAGAAGCTCCGAAAGCCAAACTTTGCTCTGTCTTTGGGCTCCAAATATGCTGGCAATAAAAGAATAGTTTAAAACATTGAGTACAAATGGAGGGGAGGAGAGATTTAATATGAACTTGTAGTTATAACCTGTTTTACCATATTCGCCCCAAACGAAATGTATATATGGTTCCAACAGTTTCAATTTGGTGGGAAAACCCTCCACATATTAGATAACTGCTAGTTCTGGCCAAACATGTGGGAGTGAACATGTTTTACCCGACCTAGACAGACCTGCAGTGTTTCAATAGCAAAAGGAAGGGATATAACGGGGGTTGCAATATATTGTCTGTGCGAACTTCGGCTACTAATAGAAACTATCTATATAAGCATCATTCCATCAATCAACAAAGTTCAAAAAACGCTTCGTGGTTGAGATATTATGCTTAGAAACTTTATTTCTTCAAGAAGTTCTTATGAATTTATTGGCCGATGTTCCATTAAGTATTCGTATAAGAATGCAGTTTCAGCAGTGCAGAGCTCCGGCACATTTTTGTGTGGATGCGAGACGTTATCTTGATGTTCAGTTTCCAAATCGATGGATTGGTCGTAATGGTCCTGTGTCATAGCCACCAAGATCTCCTGATCTGACTCCGTTAGATTTTTTGGTGAAAAGTTTTATTTATGAGACACCTGTAGAGTCGGATGAAGATCTTGTCGAGAGAATTGCTGTAGGTGCTGGAGATATACAGTAGCTACTGAAAGGCCCGGAGTCTTTGGCAACGTACGTACGAAGGTGGCGCACGTACTTGTATCGATGCTCATGAGAGACATTTTGGATAACTACCGTAACGAGATCCTTGATAACGTATTATCTGCTGTTAATTGTTTTCTGAATTTCCATCTTGTACATTATATTATATAGTGCTTATATCAATATTTTCTATTAGTAACCGAAGTTTGGACCAATAATTTTACTACACCCAGTGTAAAATGTTAATTAAAACGTAGAACCCATGCCCGCGGGTGTTCCCACCCACATAGAATCAACGCACATGGGAATAGTAAGTTTAGGAAGACGATGAAGAACAGAACAAAGCATCATCAGTGACAGCATGAAAATGGAAGGAAGAAAAGTCGACCCAAAAGCCAGGCATCCCTTGTTTGACAAATAATATACTCCTTCTCAACCGTCAAAGGGTTAAATCTAACTCTTTGTCTGCCAGTCACGTTCCACAACCTTCCGCGACAATTGTGAACACTTTCAAGCATTTATGAAGGTGTTGACCTTCTCAGCTTCTGAAACATTAAAAAATTCACTCCCAAAATTTGCTACTTTTACTTTCACAGACAGTGCGACGCTTCCAGGCCATCATTCCGTTCCGTAAGAAGAGACCGCGATTCGAAGTCACGAAAAACAGTTCGATGGTTGCGCAATTATTTTCGTGAATTACGCAGCTACAGAGACGTGAAAACTTCCATGAAGTTGTATGAAATGGTAACTATATAGATGGCATAGGTATTGCAGTTAAAAACTTCTCCCATAGGCTATTACGGTAAATTTCAAAGACGTTGGGCTAGCCTAAAAATTTACTCTAGCTATTTCGTGAAACTTGGTACACGTGGTTTCCACCCCATGCACATATTGGAAGCTATTGGCAACCCCAGACTTTGAAAACACTTGAAATTGGATATTCCGTGTAGCTACATAAGCACATGAAGTAAGCACGCATGTATTTGTTCATTACTGTGCTCTGAAGAAATTCCTGAGTTTACTACACTGCTCCATTACCGACGCAGTCATATTTTCACTGCGAGTGCAGTCCTCAATAGTTGGCGAACATTTCCCCATAAATTTAACTCAATTGCATTTTTGAATGTCAATGCAGACGCGTAGCCTTCGCAGTAGTTGGTACTACTGCGAAGTATATAACCCAAGGCTCTATGCTCACCTCCGTCTCTAACAAAGATACCACTTCTGTACGAGAAGCAGAATTTAATACACTCAGTTTCGGCGAGTGGTTAAACGTACATAGGCACTGCAGCACAAGCCAGTGCATGTGGGTTTCGCAGTTGTAGTTTGTGGTTAGTAATTAGTAGTGCGGTTAGTAACTAGGTAACAATTAATGCCAAAAATAGTGCCTAGTAGTTTTTCGCCCCCGTATATCGCAGTTCACAGCGGTCGTCGCGTTTCTGCAAAGGAGGACGCAGTGTTTCGAACTCTTTAATTTTCAGTAAAAATGCATCAACAGAAACGGGTCAGACTGTGTCTATTCAGGCTTATAAGATGGTATATTTTTCGCCTAGAAAACTTATAGTCAGTCGCTCATGGCGAATTTTATGGGAAGACCGAGACTAAGGACCAACTGTTGACGGAATTAGTTGAGATAAATTAACGACACAACAGGGAAAGTAATTCTATCACCTTCCCGTAATCCTTACAAAAAGCGAGGTTATGAAATAACAAGCTGTTGAAATGGAGACAGAACTGGCCAAGCAAAATCGATGACGAAACAAAGATTTTTTGCGGTAATAGAGAAAGTAATAACACCTTACTGGACTTCTTGTATCGGGAGGCTGTTGACACAAGCAGGGTCAGCATCCGTTGACGTGGCCACGCCTGGCGCACATATAAGAGTTGTACGTGCCCGTGACACAGGACAGTTCTCGTGGTCAGACCCAGCCGAACACTTCACCTATAGCAAGGACACACATACGAACTCAAGGTGCGTCCTGGGAGTTGTGATTTTTAACCACTTTAACTTTTACTGCCAAGCAGGCTCGTTCGGTCACGATTAGGATAGAAGGTTTATGCGGTCAGTATTCCATAGTAAGCGACTTCCGTACTTTATTTACCAAACCGCTGTAACAAAAACTAATCAAACAAAGAGGCATGGAATTGAATTTAAGTTTTATTTTTTCGAACTCGGCTTCAAGAGCTGAAATTTAGAGGTGGACTTTCGAAGCTGGAACTCTGAAATCTTTTACCGGCACTCGACTTACGAAGATATGGTGTAGCATATCTTAGCTATGCCTAAGATACGGTGTTATTTATTCCTTATAGTTACATCCGCCAAGGAAGTTATGTTTTCGTCGTGTTTGTCTGTCTGTCTGTCTCTTTGTCAGTCACCAAGATAGCTCAAAAAGTTATGAACCGATTTGGGCTAAATTGACAGAGATTGTTAGGTATGTTAGGAGGAACAGATGATTAACTTTTGGTGAAGATATGTCCATCCGTATGTTTGTTTGTTTGTTTGTCTGCCTCATTTTTCTCAATGCCGTAACTCAAAAAGTTACGGACGGATTTTTATGAAATTTACACAAGTTGTTAGGTATATTACGAAGAGTTAATGAACAAATTTTTGTGATGATCTGTTAGTTCGTTCGTTAGTAACTGTTTCTAATTCTATGCTTGTTAGCACAATAACTCAAAAGAATAATGAATGGATCTTTTTAAAATTATAGGGAATGTTAGTAATGTTAAAAGACATAATGATTAAATTTTGGTGCAGATCGGTTTGTTCGTTTGTTTGACTCATAACGTTTGTTAGCAGTATAACTCAAAAAGTTATGAACGGATCTTCAAGAAAATTGCACAAGCTGTCATTACTATCAAAAGGCACAATTGATTAGATTTTGGAGTTTATAAAATGAAAATTATGGTTTCAGAGCCAATTTGAATTTTTTGCTATCGTTGCCTCGCTTGGCGGAGGTATGCGCTCTCAGAGTGCTCTAGTCTTACTCTGTGCAAGTAAGTTTAGTGTAGAACGAGAGATTTTTCGATATTATCATCTTGGCATGACGCCCGTTGCTGGGAGAGAGCCGGGACTTGGACCTCGGCTCCTTCCTGGAAATGGATCTGCTGTTCTGTCCATTACTCGCAATCTAATTTAATTGTAAGTCGGGACACACGGAAATTGCAAGCAGTTGTAGTTTTATTGAAAAGTAGATTGAAATGTTTGGTCTATAAATATTTACGTTCTTTCTATCAGCTAAGTAAAAATCTGATCCTATTTAATACGCAGTGTAAAGAACAACCAAATAAATAAACAAACAAACAAAGAAAAAACTGTTGTTAATGGGTTGATCGACTACCATTAGCCAATTAGCTTATAAACTAGATCAACTGTTTTCAATATATTGAGAATATATTTACACGTAAAAAATTTAAATGCATCTCAACACAATAATAATTTCAGTAACCTCCGTTACCAGACGTTCATTAATGTGGGATACTTTATGGAAATTACATATAAAATAACCTACGGGATTTTGGGTGAGTACGGCTGAGAGAACTCAAATTGTCCCGGCACACTTATTAGTTGTCGAGGTACGAGCGCGCAGTGGAATAAATACCTGGACATTATACGTTTGATATGCAAGCATATCACAGCTTCGTTGTAATTATAAGAGTTACTTTATGCCTCTCTATATCCACTGCAATAGTGATGCGTGGGAGGAAAAGGAAGGGACAAGTAGTACTGTATGCTGAGGAATTCCTAGAAGCATGCACAAGGGTGTTCCTGGACTGGAACAATGCGAATGGGCACAAAAAAGACTAGGAAGAAAAGAATGAAGTTGCAATAATAAGAGTTTGAAAATGAAAGGAAGCATAGTTGTCACGAAGGAAAGTTGTTCTAAAGCCCTGGCTAAGGTACGCTATCGGCTCCTTGAGGATAGTCTTCTCTAGTTTCATCTAGTCTAATTTCGTCTTATCTAGTTGTAACTTATCTAGTGCCAAGCTAAGGGTAAATTAACCTCTGGTCTTCCCGGAGGCATCTGCTCACCATAGCACTGGATGATTGAACTCGAAGGCATGTTCGATTGGGCCCCAAAATTAAGCCTTAGAGGCCTGTCCAAAACTGCCGACAGAAGCTCAGGCTTTGCTGCTTTGACTCGCGTTACAATTGCTAGAAGCAACGCGATTAAGTTGAGCTGCTGAAAATGAACTAAGACTGAGTTTCTAGAGGTCTCATGGCACCCGATGGAGGGCCAAGGCCTGGAACACAATTAAGTGGGTCCAACCCAGCGCACATGAGAGAAGTTTCGAACAATCCTAACCCTGTAGCCCATCCTATGCCCCTGAGAGGGATCACCTTTGCTCCTCCGTGACCACTGTGCTGACATTCCCCCCCCCCTCTCCCCCGCAGATGTTAGTGTACCGACACGCTACCCTCCTGCTGGTGTGCTGGCCGCTGCTCACCACCCTGCTGCCCCCCGCCACGGGTGCCGTGCTCATCCCCACCGCCATTGGCGTCCTCGGGTCACTTGGTGTCTTGGGTGCCATCGGTAAGCGATAATTGGTACCTCCGCCAAGGAGGTTATATTTTCGTCGAGTTTGTCACTTTGTCTGTTCGTCTATCTTTGTCTTTTTGTTTGTCTGCCTGTCACCAAGATGACTGAAAAAGTTATGTCCTGATCTTTAGGAAATTTACAGTGATTGTTAGGTACGTTTGGAGGAACAGATTAGCTTTGGATGAAGATCTGTTCAACCGTCTGTTTGGGTGTCTGCCTCATTCTTTCAGTGGCATAACTCAAAAAGTTATGGACGGATCTTTATGAAGTTTGCAGGAGTTGTTGGAGTTGTGAGTTGATTTGCTGGTCCGTTCGTTTGTCTCGATGTTTTTTGTATTTGTCAGCAACATAGTTCAGAAAGCAACGAACAAGTCTCCATGAAATTTGTAGATATGATTCGAAACGTTGAAAGACACAAATAACCAAATTTTGGTGATGATCTGAAGGTTCATTTTTGTGTTCGACCAATATTTGTCAAATGCTTGCTTGTTGAATTATAATTCAAAAAGTTACAGACGGATCTTCAAGACAATCGTAGAGCTGTTATTATTGTCAATAGGCACAAATGACTAAAGTTTGGTTGCGATGTGTACGTTCAAGTTTCAGGATTATTCTAAAATTTTCGTTAACATTGTCTTGTTTGGCGGAGGTATGCGCTCTGAGAGTGCTGTAGTTATTGTATAAGTTATTCAAGTCTCCCTAATCCAATGCAAGTTAGCAGCTGTGGGAAAGGAAAAGGAAGAGATATACATAGTATGCAAAGAGAACCGTAGAACCCATGCACTGGAGTGTGGTCTCCTAGGGATCAACGTGCATGGGAACAGTTAGTAGGGGAAGAGAGAAAAAACGAGGCAAGCATCATGACCAGGAGTATGAAAATGGAAGGAAGTGAGGTGGACACGGAGAAAAGAAGTCCCGAAGGCCTACCCAAGGCTTAAGTAACCTAGGACGACCTCCTGGTGCGCGTGCGCTGCTCTCCCGGAACGTGAACCCGAAGACTTTGGAGTCCTACTTAACTCTTCAGCATTATGTATCCGTATATCTATTTAGCGACATTATTATTTGCATATAAAACATGATCTTACTTATTGAAATAAATATACATCAGTTTAGACAAATTAAATCGCAGCACACTACAAATTGTAGTATTATCCACAAAACTAGCCTACTGTGATAAGACGGAACACGAGTTGTCTCCCCGGCCATACTTTGCGTGGTTAAGAATACTTCCCTGAACTCTGGCTGGCCAAACCTGACTTACATAACGACTCCGTATTTATCTTCTGAAAAGTAGAGTGAGTAACCTTCTAAGTACAAGCATACTTCCAAATGACGTTTCGAACAATGTTATCCAACAAGACACCGACGTTTAAGTTGGTCCTCACAGGCTTTAATCTGCAAGATTCAAATTCACGGAAGTGCAACCTTCAGTGAATTTGAAGTTCACTCAAGCACAATATTAACGAACTTCCTAACTTCCTTGAGACCACTGGTCTGGACCAACTAATTTACCACCTAACCATACCTAAGCGGCTCCAATATCTCCAGGGGTAATTAGTCGCATTTTCTACAAGAATATATTTGTCACATTCGGTAGCACATACCGCCTTTAGTACATAATTCTCATGGTGTAGACCCTTTGTAGGTATCTACTAATTTTTTTACGCAGGTCTGGCCATCAAAAAGAAGTACTACAACAACAACAATGGCTACAACAATAACAATTTACGTTTCATCAAAGGCTTCTACATTAGGGCCAACAATGGCGGCACTCGCTACCATAATCACAATAACCATTACGATGATAATCATGATGATTACGATCATGGTAACGATCATTACGGAGATCACCATCATGGAGGTAGCAGTTACGGTGATGGTGGTGGTCATCATCATGGAGGAGGAGGTTATGGTGGATCTTCCTATGGAGGACACGGTAACCATCACGGAAGTGGAAGTTCATACGGAAGTTACGGAGGTGGAAGCTCGTACGGTGGTTATGGAGGAGGAAATTCCTACGGCGGTTATGGTGGTGGCAGTTCCTACGGCGGTTATGGTGGTGGCAGTTCCTACGGCGGTTACGGTGGTGGCAGTTCCTACGGCGGTTATGGAGGTGGAAGCTCATACGGTGGATACGGAGGTGGAGGATATTACGGCAATAACTTCGGATATTACAGGCCTGGAGGTATTCGCCCAACCCCTTTGAATCCACTGAATCCTATTGGAGGTGGTGGGGTCGTGACTCCTGATGGAGTCAATCCTAACACAGTGTTCCCCAACCCCGCTCTCCGAACTAATCTCGGCCTAAATGGCCTTAACCCCTATCTATTTGGCCTTGGCAATACTGGGTTGATCAACACCGGACTTGGGACACCAGGTATCAACACCGGCATCAATACCGGTATCGCCACACCCGGTGTGTCGACGGGTGTGGGTGCGGCGATACCTCTCAGAGACGCTACATCCGCGAACTCAGTTTCGACTCGACGAACTCAACCGGTGCAGTCGGCTGTTCAGACGAGCTCCGCCGCTGCTGGGATTCTGCCCCTGGCCTCAGAATCGACGTCCCCTGTAAAATTGAAAACCCAGTCCAGTCCCCAGTCCAACAGTGCAGATTACCCGCCCTTCTCGTTCCGACCTGCCCCGAGAGACGCGTCCTTCAGCTCCAGTGACGCCGCGAGCGGTGCCACTCCAGAGAGAAGACGTCGCAGAAAACGAGCGATCGCGGCTACGAAGGTAAAGAAAGCGGGGATAAGGATTCCAGACAGTAGTTGGTCGGTAGAATCATTTAAATACTCAAAGTATGGTTCAATTATTTTTAGTAATTGTAGGAACAACGGGATTAGAAACTTCACAGCTGATCGACCGAATCATTTCGTTAGCTTAGGCTACCATGATCAGTTTTAGAATGTAAACAAACTGTTTTTGTTGTTGTAAGCTTTCTCCACAAACTTTGCGGCTTGTGAGAGGAATGATTTACTATGCAGGTTTGCGACTGAAAATTAAATTTTAACCTTAACTATCTAGTATCGCACGTTGAGGACGTGTCAAACTGTATTATTTCTGAAATTTGTGATCAGCCAAATTACCTTTTAGGCGCTTTTGGCTAAAATACATCGGCGCCGTGTGAGGTAAAGCGTATTGTCATTGCTAAACAACATTAAGATTAACTTTACAGGGGTAATTTCAGATTTCTAAGTATTTTTTCATATGTATGATAACAATAGTCATGAATTAGTCCATCATTATTACAGTTCTTATATTTGATACGATGACCGCCATCCTAAGAATAAGTATTAGTATGGCCATGATTCTATGTACAATACTTCATGTTGTGCACACGGCCACCAACGAGTTAAATTCTTTATTCACATTAGTTAAATCGTACACGCTTACAACTTTTTATAAACTTTTGCTTCGAAGCCCATGTTCGCGCTATCCTACATATAAACGCCTTAGAGTAACCAAGTAGAACAAGACAAATTCTTTTACCTTTTCCCCTTTGGCTACCCCTAGAAAATGAGTAGTTTTTTATTATTTTACTTTTTCAGACGAACTCCCGTAATTCAGTGACAGCGAATAACTTGCAACATGAAGAAGAAAATAACCCTGAGAGGCAGCGCTTACAGCAGCAAGGTAGGAAACAATACGCCTGGTATTAAGGTAATAATGTAACCCGTGAACACCAGCTGCCTAAGCGATAACGAGTGGATAGGTTTCGTGGCAACCCTTAGGCCGGCTGCACACTAACAACTTTCGTTGCCGCTAGGAGCTTAGAGGCAACTCAACTTATCCGTGTACGTAGCTACGGCACGGCTTCAGCTTGCACAAAATTTAGCTGCTTCAAAAATTTTCAACGATCGCTCTTAATTTTGAGCGGTTGGTGTTCACAACGATTGGTATTTTAAGAATTACAGCACGATTTTCATAGACGTCATGCTGAAGTCACGGCCACGACTGCGCAGTCGGATAAGCTAAGTTGCGTCTAGGCTGCTAGCGACAACGAAAGTTGTTAGTGTGCAGCCGGCCTTAGACATCTAAGTAGACACGAAGAGGTCACCAATACAACAATCGCTTTCGGTGGCTACTACCTTGTTTCGCCTGATAACGGGCTCTAATTAACCTGCAGTTATTGCGTGTTCATTAATTATTAATTTTAGTGTAGATATTCTGAGTGCCTTGAAAGCATGCTGAGCAATGCAACCCGTCTGGGCTCACTCGATAGCTAGTCCTTTTTCTCCAAAACTTTTCAAGTGTGCCTTAACATGTTAATCTAACTTATTAGATTTAGCTTAACTGAAACTCCAGACAAAAGACAAGACAGGAGAGCTATAGAAAAACTTTACTTAATGTGATACAAACAAATCAGCATACAAAAACTATGTATTTCCTCACATTACTACTATTATCATATTGAGTAGTTTAAGTCTCCGCTCGCTGGGGCGCTGTTACCCATAACGATGGGCAAACTTTACTAATCTAACCCTATGGTGGTCCATCCTATGCCTCCTGGGGGCGTTTCCATAAGTTGACATCATTAAGTTATTTTTTGTAAATGATTGTTCACCGCAATCCCTATGTATAAAGTATGGGGCTAATATTTACCTCTTGACCCAGCAGAGTTGACGGATATAAGAAATGTTTTTAATAAATTAAGACTTGATTCCAAAAACCACAATAATTTTTGGAGCAAATGCGCAGTTTTTGAGAGATTTGACTTTGAATTTCGATTTTTTCCCTTAGATAAACTGAAAAATACGTATTTTAGGGGAAGTGCGATCGTGATCCGCGGCGATTTGTAGTTTATAACATCCCTTAATGTAGTTACGGGGGATAAGAACTGACTAGAAATTGCCATCGATCACGATTCCACCTCCCCTAAAGCGCGGATTCTTCAGCATTTCAGACTGGAAAATAGAACTTCAATATGAAATATGTCAAAAACTATGCATTTGCCCCAAAAAGTTATGATTTTTAGAATCAGCAAGTCTTAATTTATTAAAAAACAAGGTTTCATATCCGTCAACTCTGCTGGGTCAAGAAGTAAATATTTACCAAATATTGAAGCGAATTTTGAGTTTTTATCAATGCTGACCGGAGTCTTAAGAGAGGGAGGAGATACGCAGTATGTCGATGGAAATGCACAGGATCTCCTCCCATGGGAGTGTAAAAATGGAAGGAAGTATAACTAGTTCGAAAGACAGATATCCCGAGTGCGTAAGTAAGTTTACCTCGGCTGGGTTCTCCTGAGACGCTACTCCCCACAACATACTGCGGGAAAAGCGAACTTAACTAACATAGATAACCCTATATGACCAATACACTAGCGCAGAGGAAAAGGGATGTTCATAAGACAAAATACTGTTGGTTAACAGAAACTGCTTAGGTTCATAAATGTTTTAGGTTGCCAAATCCCATACATTTATAACTTAACATTTATAAAAAGTAATGGTTTGCGATGGCTGCGATAGAAAAATTCGTGTTAAATGCATGGAAATGTACAGAAAATTTCCAGTTAAAGAGGGTGTGGGGTTTGGGGGAATAGAAGATACTGAAAAGTTATAATTTTACTAAGATCAATTTATGTATTAACATTAATATGCAATTTAGTTTTACCTTTCCTGTGCAAATTATATTATTCGGGATGTGCCATGTACGGTGCTTCATACTTGTGAGAGTGAAATAACAAAGAAAGCGGTTGATCTTACCTGTAAATTTGCAAACAGTTTTCGGTAGATATTCCTGTTCTCAGAAGGATATTTCGGCTATCACGGCACCTTTGTTGCTGTTGTCGGCCTGATGCGTGTTGCAATCACAACCTCAGTTGGGTTACCGTAACTCAAAAGCATTTACCGAGACCAGAAACAAACGAGGTTACGTTGTATGTGAGAGGTTACAATTTGTGACTCAATCTGGAGCTTTGGATGATACCTAGGGTGTTGTAGCACGGGTAACCCGTGCCTGTGAGAGCGACACTCCTTTAGCTAGGCTCAGCCACAATTCGTTGCGGTTGTTGGTACTGGATGAAAATGAACCAATTGCTCGATACAACGACCGAAAAATACTTCCATCTTTTCTGTTAAATTCAGTCAACAGAGCACATGGTAGGAAACCATTTGAGTCATACTGAACTTCTTATTGATAATTGAATCAACAGTTGAATAAAAAAGTCGACAAGAGACACTTATGAATGTGTACCAAGCTATAAAGCAAATAGGTTCAATAATTAACCTCCTTGTAAGGAAGCACATACAAGGGAGACCCAAAGAAAACGGGAAACCTCGATCGTTATCCCTATTGGCGGTACAAATGAATTCGTTATTTTCCTGAAGCTGTGAGGCGTCTCATAGACCAGCGGCTATGGCAGCAGTATGGCTTTCTACAGGCCGCCGCACAACAGACGCAAAATTCAAGGCTTTTTCATAGACCGCCACTGTACTTGACTCTTAAGTCCAAGTGGCCTCTGACGCTGGCGGCCAAAATGGGAACTAGAGCACTCTGAGAGCGCATACCTCCGCCAAGCGAGGCAACTGTAGCAAAAAATTCAAATTGGCTCTGAAACCATAATTTTCTTTGTATAAACTCCAAAATCTAATCATTTGTGCCTTTTGATAGTAATAACAGCTTCTGCAATTTTTTTCAAGATCCGTTCATAACTTTTTGAGTTATTCTGCTAACAAACATTATGACAAACATGAGTCAAACATACAAACGAACAAACCGATCTGCACCAAAATTTAATCATTTATGTCTTTTAACATTACTACCAACCACTAACAACTAACAACAGCCACTTATCTTCACCAAATGTTAATCATCTATTTCTCCTAACATACCTAACAATCCCTGTAAATTTCGTCCAAATCGGTTCAGAACTTTTTGAGTTATCTTGGTGACAGACACGACGAAAACATAACCTCCTTGGCGGAGGTAAAAATGGGATTTTCTCAAGAGGTATTATGAACGTGTCCAGACACGGTCATGCAGGCAAGCGCCCAAGTGCGTCCCCGCCGTATCCAAAGAAACCTTCTCCGCAAGAAAAATGTTGGGTCCCTTGAAATTTTTTTCTTCAGTACTAGATAGGGGGAAAAGAATAGCTCTTTAGAAATTCCCATTTTTCCGTTGCCGACTTTTGGCCGTCAGCGTCAGACCTAAGAGTCAAGTGCTATACCCGCAGCACAAACCAGTGCATGTGGGTTTCCGAGGTGAGGGTGTGGTCTAAGTTGACTTTTCCTTTACTTTACTGTTGCGGTCTATGGCTTTTCATTTGCTTGGGACAAAAATATCCCTAACCATGACTACAGTTTAACCAACCTGTTGAAGATTTTTACTGAAATAGACGCGCTTATGAACATAGACTCCCTCAAAATTATTAAGAGAGATGTTTGACAGTAATGTTGAAGTGACTGAAAATTCCGTTTTACAAAGCAAGATTGAATTTCTGGAGGTCTCAAGGGTAACCGATTGTGAATCCATTCCCGAATCCATTCCCCATTCTCGAAACTCACCTTGAAGCCTTCAATAACTCGATCGGCACCAGTGGCTGTATAACCTACAAAATAGAATGTAGGACGTCGAGAGCTAAGCATCCTAACAGAAGGCTGCAAAAAGGCCTCGCCCACCTTGAGCCTTCAAATTTGCTGGCATGTCTGAAAAAAAAAAACAGCGTATATGGAAACTCAAGAGCTTCATTGATGTCTTTCGCTTCCAGCTCTCGTTTTTTGCTGAAATAGACTGTGATGGTATTATAGCCTGACCTTTTTATGAAGGCAGTTCGGTCGTGGTCAAATTTCTCTCTGGCGTTGCCAATTCTGTGGGTAGATTTGAGATTTTGTTGGGCCCATATCTTAGCCCCGCCCACTACCTGCATATAGAGAAATCTCAGAAATACCCACAAAATTGGCACCGCTAGAGAGGAATTTGATCCCGACCGAACAGCCTTGAAAAAATGGTCAGACCATAAAATTTATTTTCTTCACTCCATGGAGAGATACACGACTCTTATGTTGCAGGTACCCCGGTCGTCGGCAGTGAAGAGCTGACGGAAGACAATTTAATGTCTGCGGAAGACACCAGCAGGGGTGGCAGCAGTTCATCAGACGGTGAAGACGGCGATATGCCTGTTAATGATGAACATGGCTGCGTTCAACTACTTCTGTGTTCAATAACGTCCAAGAGAGCTGGTCAGCGGTCCCTTATTGAACAGGGTGTTCTGGAAATGTTCAGGTAATATTATACTTTGAAAATATGAGATGAAGTGAAAGGGAATTGTAGAAATAATTCTGTAGTGATCACTTCACTAACATGAAGACGACATTTAACGTGCCATTATAGCTGAGAGCTCATAGAGGGGAAAAATGTTGTTGACGGTGTAAAATTTTTTTGGGTAGTAGAATATATGATGTTGAAAATTTAATTTCGCTGAGTTTCAAAAATTCTAGCTTTTTTATGTTGCCATAAATGTAGGTTACGACCAGCTGCCTATGTGACGAGTTGATATTATGGGAGTGTTCGATTGGCCTATTGCCATCTAGATAATCTAATTCGCTTTGTCTGTATTTGCTTGAGACTTCAGTCACCAGCGCTTAATTCATTGCGTTGGATGGAGTTTCAGGCGTTAATAGCCTCGAGATGGTTAAAAACATACACTTGCGGAAAGGGCTCTAGGTTTTTGCCCACCCGGTTTATCGGTATCAAGTGTAACTGGTTAGAGATGACTACCTGAAATTCTATCCAGTGCGGCGGACCTAATTTCACGATTGATGTTTTGGACAATTTAAACGCTACACTGATTAGATTTTCTCAAATGAGTAATGTACTTTTTATGTACATAAAGTGTGTAATAAATACAAATAAAGTCAGAGAGGCCTTATCGTAAGTCCCGGCGTCTCTCTGGGAATGGGCCTGTTGGTCTGTCTACTGCCAGCTGTCTAATCTAATCTAATGTGACTGGAAGATGACGATACGAAGATACGAAGGTAAGCCAAAAAATCCCCAGACAGTTTCGTTCAGAACGAAATCACTGAACCAATAATGTCCAACACCACTTTATCTGATCACGAGCCTCTATATATATAGTTGCGATCTGTGGCATCGTACAAATCAAAGCCAATGGTGACAACAGATTCTTAGTTGTTATCAGTGTAAACTGATTCATTATATCCTCTAATAATTCAAATGGGAACAATGATCTGGCAAGGTTTTGCGCTTCATCTGAACAGAGCGCAATAAGCACTCTCAGAACGGAAAACAAACTTGGAAGGATGTAAAAAATTTCCAAATTCCAAAGATTTGATGTCAAGCGCCTCGCGCTGCATTCAAATGATTGCACTACTAATTTATCTGTTTCAGTAGGACTAGCTTTGAAGCTTGGGACCTCGAAATGACCTAAAAATGATCGATATTCGTCTAATTTCTAGTTTTACCCAAACTCAGTTATGCACGCAAGACGGGTTGAAATATGAGCTGAGTGTTAATAAATTCTGTTTCATATAGACTGAGGCCTTAAAATATACTTGTATAACGTATACAATGCATCCAGGAAAACAATGGGGCTTCAGAGAAGGAGTCCCATCCCGCCCAGGATAATGTGTGCGATGATGAGAATTATGCCAGTATGAAAAATTTTTTGAAACGATTTCGTACCTGACAGAGTGGGGTCCGAAGATGTCCAAAGGAGGCCGCTTCTGGCTGATTGCACCCGGCGATACAACTCCTGCCCATGGTCGGCGGACAGCATGCTGAACATTATCGCTTCCGTGGCGGGAGTGTGGTGAACATCATTGCTTCTGTGACTGGATTATGGTGAACATCATCGTTTCTTGAGTAGGAGTGTAGTGACAATCGCTGCCTCATTTGTGTGGATAATCACGTGTGTGGTGTTACACACGTGATTGATCTGAATATGTCCCTGAGTAGGATGATGGTTAATTAATTGACTCAGTAATTTTTAGATTATCCATTGTTGATGTTTGCTGTAGTGACAACAAATGAGGGAAAAATCAGCCCATTTAGATTATTTTAGAGAAGCAGGAGAAGGTTATAGGCATGAACGTAAAACAAAATTGGATTTTACCTCTAAGGTTTCTGTACGGGTCAAGGCTAATTCAGGCTGACCCATATAATCGTATCTTTATTCTAGAGCTTTCTGAGCATGTCCGATTTGTTCTTGTACCTGTCAGCACATTTAAAATTTTATTCATCAATATTTTATGTATTTGGGATTTATATTTAGCTCGGGTTGATGGCAAGTGGCACAAATCTTAGGATAACAGAAAACAAAGAATTTACAAGTACATGCGTATTCTGAAGTTGAAGTGGATTGAAAATATCAGTTTAGCAAATATGGGACATTGATTGTATTCTTCTGAACCTCCTACCAAAGTCTTTGGAAGAAATAAACAAATTGAGGTTATTGCCTATTCCTTTAGATGGAGAAGGGTTAGGTGCCAAAAATACTCGTCAGTTCAGTTTGTGTTTATGACATCCCCCCGATTTGTGTCAGTAACGGGTCCATGTTCGGATCTGCAGGCGTTCAAGTCAGCAGTAAACGGTTTTCTGACTGGTGCTTCTTAGCAATTTTACTAGTATTTTGGGCTACTTAAAGTTTCTTGTGGGGTCTTACTACGCTGCGATTCTCCGGGGAGTTAATAAGGAAATATTTATTCAAATTTAGGTACCATGCACTGCTTCAATCTCCCTTGACGATCCGAAAGCGTTTAGTGTTAATCTTAATCCGAATCGCGATACTGACATGTTCGTTTCGTCCACGTTTTAATCGAGATAAACGATTTATATTGTCTTTTGCTTCTTCGTAACTGCAATTCATTGCCATATTGGATCGATCTTGAAGCGTTGGTCGCAAACCAATTGCGCTTGAGAAGCGCGAGAGCTCAAGCTTGTTTCGTATCATTGCGGTTTCGTATTCGGCGGTCATGAGGTCAGTGTTGTACAGAGTTCAGGGCGAGTTGCAGCTAAAAAATGACATCAGATGAGCTCGTTAATATTGCAAGAATCGAACATGAAAGATGCCTGTATTTTATACACAGGTCTAGACCAGGGTTTCCCAAAAGGGGGTGCTTGCACCCCTTAGGGGTGCGAGATAGCCTTCTGGGGGGTGCAAATCTTCAATAAAATAAAGTTGGCTACATAAATTTGTACATAAATTTTGTGTAAATTTCATCATTCTCTGACATTAGATGAGTTATTAGTGTTGTATGGTATGCGGTGCGAGAACATATTAAAAATTTTCTAGGTGTGCCATGGTCAGGTAAGGTTGGGAACCGTTGGTAGAGAGGGGAGATGACGCAAGAGTGTGGAAAGCGTTTTCAAAAGAAATTTGAGATGAGATTAACAAATGAGACCTGTGCATACACCGAGATTTTGCAAAAAGGAAGAAATTGACGTTTGAACGAAAGCAATCGAGCCATAATTATGTAATTGGTAGCCGTTACCAGAAATAGGTAAGGCAGGCGTTGTGCAACCATATTTACTTCCTCTCCCGGGGGGTATACACGAGATAATCTTCCAGTGGGTGCAAAATCTTGGATAAAATATGGTTGGACATTTACATTTGTCCACAAATTTTGCATATAATTCATTTTTTCTGATCAGATGAATTGTTATTTTGTGGAGGGTGCCAGAGCATCGTAGAAGTTTTCTAGGGGTGCAGGCTTAGAAAAGCTTGGGAACCGCTGAACTGGACTTTGGTATCATTAGGGCCCTGCTGTATTGGATTACTATAAAGAAACTTGATGTGTTCCACTGGCTTCTTGTTATCACATTGCAGAGGGCCCTCGCATAAAATCCAGTTAATTATATACATAAGGTGTTCTCAGGGCTCATTGTTGACAGTAAATGGAACTACTTACTTAATAAAAGATACGAAACCAAGTTATTATCGACGAGAAGTTTTCATTTTCCTCTCTTTAGAACTAAGCTAGCAGGGCTAACGCTTAGGAGTGGCATACATTGCATGTGTTTGTTTCATAGCTTCGCGAATGTCAGAACGTTTTGCAGCTGAAAACGTTGAAATAATACGATGTAGCTGCGGAGTGATGAACTGTATGTAGAAACTTATGAACACACGGTAAAGTTTCAAGTTGTTCTAATAAACGGCACAGTTTCACGTGCTTGGATCAAGGGCCAAGTGGCTATAAAGTGCATTTGCAGGTTCTTTGACAGAAGGCAACGTTGCAAGGTCTTCGAAAACAGAGACACATTACAGGCTCTTAGACTAAAGGTAAGAGCAAGAGGCCCTGTTTTTGTATGAGGCAAAAGTATAGTTTTTTTTAATGTAGGACAAAGTAGCCGGTTGTCTTTAAACGAAAAATAAAAAAAAATGAAAGTTGCAAGTTCATGGAAGGAAGAGCAAAGAAGCATGTTCTTCAAATAAATGGAAAGCTTTCAAGTTCTGTGCATACCGATGATGCAAATTTGCAGACTTGCACGATTAGTTAATGGTCAAATTTGTCTGTTCTTTGGATAAAGTACAAACTGTTTAAAAATTAAGTCATACATGTGGAAGTTAGCGAAAGCGAAATACAACGTGAAAGTTCCATCCGGATTTCAATAAAAGAAAATCCCAAAATGAGGCCAAAGAAACCTCGTTTTCTACTAAACAATCTTGATATCAGTTTCTAAGGCACTGGGCCACGCATATTTTGGACTAGAGAAAGTTTTACAAGTTGTATTTTGTTGCAACTGAAAGTTTTACCGACCGTGGCTAAGCAGATAAATGGGGCCTCAGCCGGAGGGAGATGCGTGCAGGAGAGTTTCGAAGCTGGGGCAAATTTTCCTACTCAAAGTTCACATTTTCTCTACAACAATAAATATATTAGATGTTTTCTACGTGAGGGCGGTTTCTATTACAAGAAGTAACCCTTCAACGACCAGTTGAACAACGCTTCCGTATGAATAATATTATGAAAGTGACCATATTTAATAAGCTTACTTATAATGGGTTAACACTCGAATATCAAGGACCAAATTTTTGCCTTGCTCAGTCTTAAAAAAAATATGTATGAAACAGTATTTTTTTTGGAGGTAAGATAAAGTGGAAATTGTACCCAACCATAACTAGCTTGTTTTACTTAGGTGCGAAAGTTCTTTGTTGACAGTAGAACTGTCGATATATCGACGATAATTTTATGCTATTCGACAATCCTTCTCCTGTTAACAAATTCTTTCAGTATTTAAACTCACATCATCCATCAATTGAGTTCACTAGTGAAGTTGAGAATAGTAATAAACAAAATTTCCTAGATGTAACCCTCATCTTACTTCCTCTGTTTTCCGAAAGAAGACGTTTACAGGGCTTGGTATGCAATATGATTCGTTTGTACCGTTTCATTTCAAGGTTAATATGATTACTTGTTCTATGCTGCTGACACTCACTTGCGTCTGTTGGACCGACTTGTTAGTTCAGCCAGCAGACTGTGCGCTGATAATTATTTGGTGAACCTGCCCCACAGGAGAAGGGTAGCCGACCTATGTATGTTTTATAAGGTGAACAACAATGAGAGGCATTGGTTGTATTCTTCTCTCCCTGCTCTCAAGGCTATTTGACTTAATCCTTTTACGTTCAGTAAAGACTGGCAAACCTAAATATGCATACTTCTAAAACTTTTATACGCAAAAAGTTCATAAAACTATTAAGGCTTGAAGTGTAATTACATAGAGTAACTGTTTATGACATCCTTTGATGCTTGCAGTTGAGTAAAATTATTGCCAAACATTTAGTGAAGTAAACAGTCACATGTCGTAGAATAGAAGTTTCTAATACTCGTTGTATTCTTCATTTGTAATGAAATGCCAAATAAACATTCAGTGGAGTTCTAAACTAGAATTATTTGGTATACGCACTGAGCAACAGCCCCAAAAGTAGGAGGAGTTGAGCAAAGTTGATAATTTTTTTGTAGCGAGTCTGGTGGGTTGACCTATATGTAACCAATGCCAAAAACTATAATTAGCTATGCCGACGATTCCACTTTGTTGGCAGTGATACCTGCTCCTCGCCTGCGTGATGCTGTCGCCCAGTCTCTGAATGGGGATTTGTCACGTATTAGTGCATGGTGCTCGGCCTGGAGTATGAAACTGAATACCAGTAAGACCAAGTCGATGATTATCAGTCAGTCTCGGACACTTGTACCGCAGCATCCCAAACTAGAGACTGATGACACTTTGCTTCAGGAGTCTAGCTCCTTGGAGACTATTGGTGCTGTCTTTGATGAGACGCTTACTTTTTTGAGCTGCATATTAGGAGGTTGGTGCCACGTGCTGCCACTAAGATTGGGCTCTAGCGCAAGGTGAATTCTGCGTTTGGTGACAGTGAGGTTGTCCGCAGTTGTTTTTATGCTTTTTTGCTGCCTGTGTTGGAGTATTGCTCACCGGTCTGGGCTTCAGCTGCTGACACTCACTTGCGTCTGTTGGACCGACTTGTATCAAGTCGGTCGTCTGACACGCGACTATTAATAAACCACTTGGACGGGGTGTCCTCTTCCCATCGGCTGGATACATACAAAATATTCCACTTGTTGTTACTCTCCGATTGGTTGTATTCTTCTCTCCCTGCTCTCAAGGTCTTCAGGAGCGAGACACGTGCTGCGTGCGGAACGCACTATTTCACGTTGGAGGATATCCGATGTCGAACTAATCAGTTCTGTCGGTGCTTCGTGCCCTGGTCGGCTAAGGTTTGGAATTTGTTGCCGGCATCGACTTTTGGTCGTATTGGCCTGCACGCGTTTAAGTCAGCTGTCAATGGCTCTTTGCTGGATTTCCTTCAGCAGCATTTTGGGCTTCCCGGTGTTGCAAGGTGCTTCATCTGGGTTGTATTACCTGTCGTAAGAGCTTAAGCATGAAGTTTTTAATAACAATAATAATAGTAAAAAATGACGGTGATGAATTTTGTTGCTCCACCAACTAAGAGGCAGAACGAGTCATAATAATACTAATTTTTTAAGGTGATCAGGTTTGTTGACTGAGATGTGATTTAACTTAGGCAACCATGATGTGATAAAACCTAGTCTTCCATTAAATGACGTGTAATGTTGGCTATCATGAAGCAATGTAACGTAGGCACTCACGAAGTGATAAAACGTTAGCACCCATGAAGTGGTGTAATCTAAGCGCCCATGAAGTGATATTGTATCATATGTAGTTTGACTTAGAGATATGCCTGCTCTAAACTACAGGAGAGTAGTAAATTGACATGCTACTGAATATGAATATTTGAACTACTGCTAATAGTTGTCTTTAACAAACGCTGTATCCATATTACCGGTAATAAAAGAGATGCGAAGATACAGACAAAAAGTGGCAACAAATTCAGTATACGAGAAAAATTCCCTTACATTTCAGGAAAGCGCATAATTTCTAACAACAGAACTACATAATAATATAAATAAAACTAAATAGAGAGCTGTATTTTATCTCTGATCAGGCCGATAAGCATAATCCAATTCCTGTGCAACGACCTTTAATGGGGGCATTCCTCTGGTACAGGGCTTGGGAATCAAATGCTCGAGGTAACTGGGAATCGAATTAGAGGTACTGGTCCAATGGGGGCATTGCTCTGGTACAGGGCTTGGAAATCAAATGCTTGAGGAAACGGGAATCGAACTAGAGGTACTGGTCCAATATTGACTGGAACTGGTACTTAGTGGCTGGTACACGTTGTATATTGTCTGCTAGTGGTATTGTATTTACGGGCACTAGTTCTATATATCGGCTGGTGCTGGTGCTGCATCGGCTAATACTGGTACCGTCTTGATTGGTACTGGTACTGTATTAGCTAGAAGTGGTATAGTATATACCGGTACTGGAGCTGGTACTGTATTGGCTAGCACCGATACTCTTGCAGTATTGGCGACAGAATTCTATGCGTGTGTCCAAACTCAGGGCTCAGGTGCAATGTCTGTTCAGAGCTGAGGACTCGGCGAATATCAGAGTTTTGTCGCGTGATGTTGTGCTAAGGTTCGGGTTTAGAGTTGCCGCTAAGCATCTAGTTATAAAGTCGGTGCCATATTATTTCTACCTCATACTGCAACAGCTAATACAAGGAAATAATAGTAATGATTATTGAGTAAGTATATGTATGTGAATCTCCTTAGGTGCTTGCATCTGTGGCTTTGTTCGTTTGTGTGGCAGTCACACCGACAGCTAACACAAACAATGGCGATGATTACACTGGTTGACAAGTAATTTGTTCCTGAACTATTTTCAACAGCAATTTCATCAATTGCTCTAAGTGATTTCAAAAAATCTGAAGACCGTTAATGTCTAACACGTCCCATTTTCAAATAATCACATCGTGTTTCTTGTCCTTCACATCGGGGCTGGTCCTACAGAACGCTCACTGGGAGATCTTCAGGCGACTCTTATAATGCGATTCCTTCTATACAGTTAAGTTCGAGTAAGTAAACACTCTGACCTACTAGCGAAGTTCCAGTTATAGAACTAAAATCAGCGTCCAATAGTGATTCAAGATTTGCGGCAAATGGAAAAAGAAACTTTGTTGCCCTGTGCTTTCGGCAGTTAAATCAAGAGAACTTCCGCCGGATCGCATTGAACAATCTACTAGGGTCTAGGTTCGACAAATTCAAAGACTGCTTGAAAACCGCTGTTCTATATCAATTTTGTAGAGGTAATTACTACTCGAATTAACGGAGTCATTCTCTCGAGTTTTTATTAAAAATATCAGTTGGAGCCACTAGAAGAGACATTTAAAGTCTGGCATTACTGTGGAAGAGCATTCGAACTAAATGATAATTTGAATGAAAATATGTCTATAGTTTTACAAAGTACAATATTACACCATTCATACTAGTAGGCCGTTCAAAATATGAAATCGTCCGAGGAACGAACGAAACTATCGTGACGGGTAAAAACGGAAACCAGACACATACAATGTGAGCAATGATTCGAGTAACAAAACAGCCCACAAGTAACGAGTTCCTATTCGGAATTTTGTCTACGTTTTCAGTTCGAGTAATGATTCGTTCAAGTCGCTCGCATAACGATGTGACAAGTGCATTTTCTACAACGCAGAAAGTGGATGCAATCGAATGGCCGTTGGGCATGTTCCGCTGCACTGTTTCGAAGGGAGTGGAAAAAAAAGAGCGTCGGCCCCGAATTTTGAGATGTGGGGGGTATGGACCGCGGCCTGGAGAAAGTCTTTATATAAAGCAACTGGGGAGACGTACGTGGTCCATTCTATACCTCCAGCGCATTGAGATAGCCGGAAGATACTCCTCCATTGGCGCATCTGCATTTGCCGATGAAAACGGGCGTCGAAGAAAATCTTGGCTGTAAGAGGCAGTACTAGGGGCCTCAGAAGGAAATTGGAACTCAAAAACTAAAACTTCTCTTAGAACGCAGTCTACTGTAGTGCATTTAATAATACTGTTAGAAGTGACGACAAATTTTTGTTAACTTTATAAAGGTGTATTTCGGAAAGTCTACCTTCGAGTGAAACAGAGGATGTCGTGTTGATCAACGTTTGAGTGACATTGCGCCTCATCTCTTCCAGCTTTGTCTTCCGTAATAGGTAAGAAAAATTACAATAATAACAGTCATATTTTTTCAGTAGGATAACGATTCTTGCTTCTTCGTTACCGTTTTGTCTTAATAATACTAGAGTAGAACTCTTCAAACGGAGACATCTCAGAGACAGCCTGAAACGGAGAAAATTAATAGATTACCCGAAACTAAGTTAAACCAAAAACGTAAACCGTCTGTTAAGGAATTGTGAGAATAGCCTAAGCAGAATTAAGTGAGCTGCAGAGTTGTGTGGTAAACTTAATTGTCAGTACATATAAATATATATATATAAATATAGTACAACTTCACGATTTGTTACGGTGTTAGGCACTACGTTCCATGAACGTAGGGTAAGTAAATATGCTACTCGTCCCGTACCATAGTGGGATATTTGTGTTTCGTTCACGAACTAGAAGAAGGCTACTGGCGTTAGGATGGTATAGAGGATTAATTCTAACATTTGTCATGTAAGAACCATCACTTCTTTCACGAAAGAATTACAGATATTTTCGTATGGAACAGTGCACCACTTCCGCTAGAGTAGCCGCAAGCAAGTGTAAAAATGAATATACCAGAAACTGCTCCGTTGCGGACCGAGTGTAACATAGGTAGCTAGTTACCTGTTGTATTGGTTCATGCAAACAGCTTAAGGCAGTACATATTAAATTGGAGTACAGCAGATTTAGCTGAAAGAAGAAAATGAATTACGACTTCTGTATTTTTAAATTATAATTTTAATAGTGAAACTAGAGCACTCTGAGAGCGCATACCTCCGCCAAGTGAGCCAACGGTAGCAAAAATTCAAATTGGCTTTGAAACCATAATTATCTTTGCATAAACTCCAAAATCTCATCATTTGTGCTTTTTATATTAATAACAGCTTGTTTAACTTTTTTAAAGATCCGTTTATAACTTTTTGAGTTATACTGTTAACAAACGTTACGACAAATATGAGTCAAACATAAAAACAATCCAACCGATCTGCACAAAAATTTGATCATTTATGTCTTTTACCTTTACTAACAACTCCTATAAATTTCGTAAAGATCCATTCATTATTTTTTGAGTCATTGTGCTAACAAGCATAAAATTAAAAACAGTGACAAACGAACGAACGAACAAACAGACCATTACCAAAATTTGGTCATCTATTCTTTGTTATATACCTAACAACTCATGTTAATTTCATCAAAATCCATCATAACTTTTTGAGTTATGGCATCGAGAAAAATGACGCAGACAAACAAACAAACAAACAAACAAACAAACAAACGGATGGACATATCTTCACCAAAAGGTAATCATCTGTTCCTCCTAACATACCTAACAATCCCTGTAAATTTCATCTAAATTGGTTCATAACTTTTTGAGTTATCTTGGTGACAGACAGACAGACAGGCAGACAAACACGACGAAAACATAACCTCCTTGGCGGAGGTAATTATGCATCTGGGGTTTAAGGGGTGAGTGACATACACCCACATGGTGCTAAAGAGCCCAAAGATGCCTGAAAGGATGGTAAAAAACAGCGGTTGCATTACACAGCAGCGATGTACTAGTTTTTTGTTTTTTACTCTTTTTTTAAAGTTTGATTGCGCTCTTATAACATACTGTTCAAGAAACAAATATTCTTATAGCCTTCGGTCTAAAAATTCTTCCTGAGAGTTGAAATAAATGAAGGTCATGATATCATTCCAAATATTAAGCATACCTCTACAATGTATCTTTTAAAAAACTTCAGTCCATAGGGCGGATAGGGGCATTAAAAATATACTACTGTGAAAGGCAGTGACGGTGGATTTAGATGCGTCAAGAGCGATATAGAGCTGCACATTTTTTAATAGTCGAAATAACGGATTACGGATTCCATTGTTTGATGGCGAGATGGACTCAGGAAGACACTTGGGTGGACCTAATTATGCTGCGTGACGAACCGAATAGAACAGAGTGTAGTATTATGGTTCCCTTTTACTCGGACACAATAGCCGCATTGGAGTATCTGTTGCGCGTGAAAATTATCTTTGAAACATTTTGGAGCAAAGAGAAAACTACTGAGCAGGAGTAGAGAGCACCGGCGGGATCGTACCTGTGTTGCTTTGAAGTCACTGGTAGATAAAATTCGTTGATTGATATGGTGTTATGTTGGACTCCTTGCTTATATACGTAATATATAATCTATAGAAAAATAATAGAGAAGGCAGCTGACTAGAATGCTTGCAGATCTATACGATCTCTAACATCTATCTATTTGTATATATTAAAATAATAGCAGAAATGAATATATTCATGAAAGTCTAGTGTATATGTGTTACATATCTGATTTCGGCTGATATTTTACAGCAATGCTGGATGAAAGAAATAGGTTTAATAGTTTAATCTTCCGTCAAATTGGCGCCATAGTTCCTGATGACCCGTGGTCGACAGCAGCCACACTTACTCCTCTGGGGCCAGTGGGCCAATATCCGCAGCACAAACCAGTGCGTGTGGGTTTCCCAGTAGAGAGTGCGGTCAAAGTTGACTTTACTTTACCTGTTAAGGTACTGTTATACCCAAAAAGTTAATATTGGATTGTCGTATGTTGCTTTTCTCTCATGCAATGCTATGCATCAGACTGTCACTTCATTTTGTTGATGTCTGTCCTCTTAATTATTATATATACTTATTTAGTTTGTTTAAACTTTGAGAATCGATTTCTTTTAAAAAATCCTATTATATCACTGCTTTGAATTTCTTAAAGTTTTGGCAGAATTTACTTGGGTGCTAAAGAAAAATAAAAATCAAACGAAAAATTATTGCAAACATTTTAACTTTTCTGCAGTCATCATAATGTAAATTTTTATTTTTTCACTTTTTTAATCTCTGAGTTAGTAGCTTGTTTCTTCTGTTTGTTTTTCTGGTTCAACTTTCTCTTCTCTATCCAGACGGATTTTTTTATAAGTTCTCCTCATCTAACACCTATGCTTAAGAGGAGTACAGCACCAACTTATACCGCCTTATTTACCTATTTACTCACTTAGTTCTGTACCTACTTACACACGGAGAAGCTAATATTTATGACATATCTACTGCCTGTGTTGGCGAGAGATACTAAAGTACTTACTACCACACCAATATATCAGCATCTAAAACCCTCCTGTTTACTACTTGTTTCATTTAGAAACATATACTATGTTACGGACCTGCTTCCACAGAGGCGTGGCAATATCTGTATTCACCCATATCTAGTACCTGTGTCGGTAAGATGTATTATACATCAGTTGCAGGACTAAAATACTTGCATCCGACACATTACTACCTCCGCCAAGGAAGTTATGTTTTCATCGGGTTTGTCTGTCTGTTCAGTCTGACTGTCTGTCATCAAGATAACTCAAAAAGTTATGAACGGATTTTGACGAAATTTACAGGGATTGTCATGTATGTATGTTAGGAGGAATAAATGATAAACTTTTGGTGAAGATTCGTCCATCCGTTTGTATGTATGTCTGCCTCATTTTTCTCAGTGCCATAACTCCAAAAGTTATAGACCTATTTTTATGAAATTTACATGAGTTGTTAGGTCTATCACGAAGAGTAAATGATCAAGTTTTTGCAATGATCCGTATGTTCGTTTGTCATGGTTTTTAATTTGATGCTTTTTAGCACAATAACTAAAAAATAATAAATAGATCTTGATGAAATTTATACGAGTTGTTATAGTAATGTTAAAATACATAAATAATTAAATTTTGATGCAGATCGGTTGGTTCGTTTGTATGCTTGACTCATGTTTGTCATAATGTTTGTTAGCAGCATAAGTAACTCAAAAAGTTATCAACGGATCTAAAAAAAAATTACTGAATCTTTTAACACTGTTGAAGGGCACAAATGATTAGATTTTGATGTTGATACAGAGAAAATCATGGTCTCAGAATCAATTTTAATTTTTTTTACCCGTTGCCTTGCTTGGCGGAGGTATGCGCTCTCAGAGTGCTCTAGTTCTCTCACTGCATATGTGACAGAAAACAGAGTTACCTCACAGCATGGCGTCCAGTGCCGCACCAGCCGGCAATTTGGTGCCGGCCTCTGTGATTTAACGGCAATTTAAGCTGTTATGTCACGAGCGTCGTCGGCCGGCGAGCAACTCCGCGCGACTCACATGACGCACCCCACAAAATTTTTCCCAAATCGGCGAGCAAAATTTTGGGCCGCCGCTCCAAATTCCGAGAGGAAAGAAATGGCTGGACGCTGAACTTTCACTTCATGGTTCCAATTTTGTTTTTGAAATATCTTGCTTACAGGGGTGTGGGAAATACGATACACAAATGAAACAAATGCAAGGATTAAGCGTATGGATAAGCTGATGAAGATAAAACATTCCTGTCTGGATTTCATTGAAAAGCTAAAATGTTTTACTCTATAGCAGGTAGCGGGTCGGCTGCTGAGGTGTCACCAATAAGTAAAATAATCAAGTTACGTATCTACACTAGGTTATTTTCTAGTAGACGGATGAAAAGAAGTTACATAACCATCGGTGAGGCTAGCGTTATAGTGCTGGGCAACAGTACACAAGTGGGACTACCCCTACGCATCATTCATATTTTGTGCTCGCTCTGCTATAACGAATTTTATTTTTTTTGTTCAAGCAGAACTTCGAAATACTGTATACCTTAGACTTGACTATAATTATTTTGGTCTGGGGAATTCCTTTAACTGGAAAACAACTTGCTATGAGGCTAAACAATCCTGGAATTGGCGCAGCTTTTATTTTTCTCCCGCAGAAGTAAAACTGAAAATCTAAGTTTGGACTTGAACTTGAAGAGCATGTCTGTTTAAGTGTGAAGAAACTGTGATTTATTTCCATGAGAACCCCAAACTTCAGGTTGAATTGGCTTGGTGTATCTTTATTCATAAAACTTATATTTAGGTTGGATTTCAATGTTCTGTATGCTTCTACGAAAATGTGAAGCATTTGCTTGGGTATGAACAGCAAATCTTTGTTCGTATCAATTTATTTTTGAGCATAAAACATGCTCGATAAATCAAAGATTCTTCTACATTTTTACAGATGCACCCCCGTCCCCTGTAGGCACATATAAGTAATTGAGGACTCTTTGAATCCAACAGCGTAAAGGCTAGTAGTAAAAACATTCACTGCTCTTTACAGAGTTTAAAAGCGTAGTAGTCCAAGTTTTTTCTGACCGACAACGATGCTACTACGATCAACGTTGTTGTTGCCGCCGCTGGGGGTGCTGCTCCTGCTGCAGTCTGTTCAACCTCTCATTATTTTTGGTAAGCAAATAATCTCCTAATGTCTCTTTTCGTATCTTTTATGGACATTCATTTCTTTTGGTTACGATCCCTAGAATTAAGCAGCTCGAAAAATTGAAGTTTTTAGTCACTTGCCTTTTCCTCTTCACGGATATTCGCTCCTTGACAATTACTTCAGCCAAGGAGGTTGCATTTTTGTCGAGTTTTAGTTTGTCTGTCATCAAGATAACTCAAAAAGTTGAGAACGGATCTTTACGAAATTTACAGAATTGTTTACATGCTAGAAGAACAGATGTTTAACTTTTTGTGAAGATTTGTTCAACCGTCTGTGTGTTATTGTGCCTCTTTACTCTTGGCACCATAGCTTAAAAAGTTATATACTGATCATTATCAAATTTTCACGTTGAATAACTAGTAGCCAGATTTGTGTATTGATCTTTTTATTCATTTGTTTCTTTGTATCTATGTTTGATTTCATGTTTGCCAACAACAAAAACCAAAAAGTTATCCTGTAAACAGATTTCTATGAAATTTGCAGAAATAGTTAGAAATGTTAAAAAAACACAAATGACCAAATTTTAGTGATGATAAAAAGAAATTGCGGTTCCATGTCCAAACTGAATTTTTCGTTAACGTTGCCTCGCTTTGCGTAGGTATGCGCTCTCATAGTGTCCTAGTTATAATAGCTCTCACCGCCGGGCGCTGCTCTATGACAGCAATTTCTTATTTTACAATTCCCCGGCCGGCAATTCTTTATTTAGAGTGGTCGTATTTTTTTTATTGTATGTCATTGAGCATGTGCCTTAATACGTTTTCATCCGTTAAAATAACGCTAGAAACTGGTTTTTGAACCAGGTCGTAGAGTCAAAGCTCCTATCGCAGTTTATTTTACAACGATGATGAAGTCTTCTTAGCCAGCAGAAGCTCCGGCCATGGCGTCAAATTTTCTAATCCAAATAAGTAAATTATGAAGATAAGAATCGCAAGGTTGGGTTTTGCAAGGAATGAAAGATCCACAAGCTGGCCCTATCCAGCTCTGATAACAACACGGCCTGAGTGGCTTGCCCACTCTCCGCATGTCACAGACTCAAACGAAATATCTTAATTATATACTCAACTGTTTCTTACCACAAATGTAAACAACTTAGAACTGCACTTCAATTTCATATAAGAAGCAAACTCACTTGTTTTGCTTATCAAATCTTAATGTGGGTAGCAATAGATACCGTGAATACCGAGAAAATAATTTTCAAGCTAAAAATAATATACTTCGCTGTCAGTTCAATAAATTCTTCCTATTCTTCGTTCTTTGATTTTTATTTTATCAAAACGTAACCAACATTTTTAAAAGCAGTTGAGTCACTTTCTGGACGCTTCTGCAATACCTCTCTTTTACACAACGGCAATAGCTCTTATTTAGATGTCCGGAACGTGGGTCTCGGCTCCTCTCTGGCAATGGGCCAGTTCGTCCGTTTTCTGCCAGCCATCTAATCTAATCCACTGTAATCTGAGGGAAAAAGGGAGCAGCAGCCAGTATTGGCTACTCTTATGACAGGCGCTTGTCGTTGCCTCATTTGTACCTTATTATAGGAGCATTATATTACCAACTAGCCTAGCAGTAGAGTACCTAATAGAATTCTTATGTGTTAGGTACGTGCTTTACATCGTTACCTTCGTGGGTAGATGTGCCTAGTCTCCTGAAATTCGTTTTCAGCAGGACCTTACCGAGCGGGGTAGGCAGTGCCTATATGCCTATAATAGTTGTTACATTTTTCATTTGCAACAAAATATAAATATGATTCAATATTATTATGATGGTCAGTATAAATATAATGCAGCTAACTCTTTCAATATCTTAGATTTTTTTTGTTAATACGCTGGCATTAGTTTTGGTACTCTTCGCCGCGAGTAAAAATACCCAAGGCACGTGCATGGTTTTCAATGAGTGACAAGAAAGACGATTGTTCGACAAATATTATTCATCAGTGTACCTTTGTCTTGAGACAGAAAACGCAATTACGATTTATGTTTATGTTCATTAATTGCCGAAGTAATTAACCCTCTGTACCTATTACTTTACTAATAAATAGGTGCTCACCACGGGAAAATTGCCTTGTAGATGGGTTACTAGCGCTACATTTTCCATGATGAAAAAGTCGAAATCAAGTGTAGCATTATTTCTGATTAATAACGAAGTTATGTGGTTAAATAAACCATATTTAATATACAACTCACTTCAAGCTGCCTACGTGTTTTCCCGAGAGGATAACGATAAAAATTGATTTTTCTTACTCACTAGATAACAGTGACGCGAGTGTTGTATATATAGGCACTCCGTACTAACTTCTACGTACAATGTACATACTGCTTATGGTTCTCTGTCTCATTATGGACAGTAGCACTACTATACGCACTCCCAATGTTCTAGGTACCCCATGTGTCTATGGCTCATTACAAGTAGAGTCACAAATTTCGTATCGGTACTCTACTCCATATACTTCACGGCACCACAAAAGGCATCGGCTTTCATATATACACTCCCTACGTTCACATAGGTATTCCCATATTCATCTAGGCACTGCCTATGTTCATATTAGTACTCCTAATGCTCATATTGGTACTTCATGTGTTCATATAGATTTACCCTGTATTCATATAGGTACTCTCTATGTTCAAATAGGTGTTACCTATGTTGTAGTTACTTCTTATTTTTTGCTGCCTCACCAAAGGTAGTGACACGAGTATCAATAGGCATTCCATATGTCCTTCTAGATACTCCCTTTGTGTTTCTTGGTCACACAAGGGTAGTGGCACTCCTATATTCTCTCCCTATGTTCATCTAGGCACCCCCTTCATCACTACGAACACTCCTGTGGCAACCACCGCGACGACGGGCACATCAACAGGTACCACTGGTACCACAGGCACTACGGGTACCACTGGCACCACTACAACTACCACTACAACAGGCACAGTTGGTACTCTTGGTACCATTACTCTTGGTGCTGGTACGCTTGGGACAGGTCTTGCCAGCCTTGGAGTTCTCGGTGAGTACCAGCGTGTACCTCATCGGTACCAAATGGCACTTTGAAAATATCCTAGAATACTTAATAGCTGCAAAGTGATACTTGGTGAAGACCGAGGTACACTTGGCCGCTTGGTGAATTAAAAGGTACCTACACTGAGGCTTCATCCGTGTCCGAGGACACTTTCATGAATAAGAATGCCGACTTCAGAATAATGAATTTGTACAAACAAGAATATAACAAAAAAATTGATGCTGACAAAGTTTAGAATGCCTCTAGTAGTTCGTGCAAAGTGAACACCACTGAGTTGTCGCGTTCTAGCAATTGTGCTTAGAAATCACTACTCCTAAATGAATTGAATTAGCTATTTTTCCATAAACTATTTCGTTAGCTTATATGTATTTTTCCTGAAATAGTGACTAGTGACAAGTGATATAAGTTTCACATTGGATACTGAAAAATACTTTCAACATGACCAGATAGTAACAAAAAGAAAAAAAAATTATATTGATTGTAACAATAAATAAAAAGAGAGGAAGTAAATTTGGTGCTAACATATGGAAGGAAAACTTTGACGCTGCTCTGGCAGCGGTTACCAGCGGAATGTTGCTATTGCTGACACTACACTCTGATATCTCTGGCAGGCGCGCTGAAGCTGGGAGTGATAGCTCTGGCAGCCAAGCTAGCGGCTCTGGCAGGATTCGCATTGGCTAAGAAGTTCCACTTCAAGGAGCCGTCAGAGTACAACAGCTACAGTGAGTGTACTTTGTACTACGTGGCTCTACACATTAGGTTTATATGAATTTAAATACATGAAACCTGACTTATCACGAAAGCACACACAAAAATTAATTTAATTGCATAAACTCAAATTATCCCCGGAAAGGTTATGGGTTGGAGGTAAACTTAATTTTTTGTTATTTTGGTATTGCAAAATTCAATTATTTTGACTCACCGATAACATGTATTAAGGAATATGACATGCTGCTGCTCGCTGATTTAAAAGTATATATTTACAAACAAATTGGCAAAAACTTTTACACCGACCAAATTCATTTTTGTTTCATCATGACCAGTTGCTTCATATTTGAGGCTCCTCTGATAACGAGGCACCATTTAAAGGAAGTTCCACCTTCGAATCCTTTTAAGCGGTAGAACTTATTTGTGATCTCGAGTGGGCTGTCACGTAATTGTGTCAGTATAGAGCTCATGTCATATTTATGAATGCAATAGTATGTCTACTGTTCATTAAGCATAAAAACTACAGCGATACTAGCATTTAGGAGCGCGAGCTTACTGGCTGTCTGCTAGTTTGAAAGTTGAAAGAACACGGAAAACGGGTAATAATACACTACTCTAAAAGTTCAAAAAAATGAAAGGATGTTGGTTTGTCTACCACATCCTCGACAATGTTCACCATGTTTAATAGCATAATCACTTTGCTGAAACCCTTAACAATTAGCTACATTGAAGAGTTTTTCAGTCCGTGTGGCCCTTCAATAGTCAATTCTTGTAATGTAAAGGTGCAGTCGACCTGACTGTACAGTCCATATGCATTAACTCATACAGCAAATAGACGCTCATTAGCGCCAGAAGAGTGCACGAATGCAGTCGACCACAGATCGCCAGAGTTTTGACGTCAGAAACGGAAGGCTCGTGCGCTAACTGCGACCCCCCTCTAATTCCATATTGGCTAGGGTCCGTAGCCTCGCAACAGCGTGTGAACTGAAGATATACTGACTAAGCAACCAAGCTCAGCAAGATTTGTGTGCCTTTTGAAGAGATGGTTCCGGTACTAGTGAATGCGATGACAAAAACGGGGTAATTTTAGCTACACACAATTTAACACATGGTATTACAATTTAACCCATGATATGATATTTCTAATCTAATCTATTACCCGATCTTTGTGTTTCATGTAGCTCCAGTAATGAGCTATACTTTGTGTCGCATGTCCCTATGTGTACCTGAAGAAGTGTATTTATTTATACAACTTCCAAAGGCGGGTATTGTGGGCATCGAGTGCCAATATTGTCTCTTGTATTCAGTGTGGATTAGACCCAGGCGGGTGGCGTAAACTACGGCTCGCGGGCCACATCTGGCCCATTAGTTTTTTAATCCGGCCCGTGGAAGGCTTTAGGATATTAGATATACGGTATTAACTCGTTTTAAGCACTTATAAGACTTATTCAAAAATTGCATATCTGCAGTAAATATGTAACTCCTATATCTGTGATATGTATGCATGCGGTGCTGGCCCGAACTGTCTGTCAAGTTTTGAAAGTGCGTGTGGCCCTTAAGTCAAAAAGTTTGGCTACCCTTGTTCTAACACCGTACTTAGTATAAAGTCAGAACTGGTTTTGTGAATTCGCGTTTTAGTACGCGTTATAGCGCCTGAAAAAATAAGAATTTTGCTTCTTCAGTTAGCGAATTCATTTGCATTGGATTGCGCGTATCCTTTTGCATTTGGGAATGGGCATACAACCGCGCAATTGTCCTAATGCTAATACTGTACCTTTCTTTAGTGCAAAAATGAAGAGGATCTGCTCGTGATTTTTCAAGATTTTTTCTAGACAAACTGCAAGGTACCACAATAGTAACTTTTTCAAAATCGGCTGTTGTTTTTGATTTAACCGGTATTACCTGCATTTATAGTCTATAAGTTTGTTTCGACGACTGAAATCGCGCCAAAAAATTGTGCAAATGGCGGCAGTGAGAAAAATTATCGGAAGGCGACTTCATTTACCACATGGCGCAAAATGCTCCACACGTACAAAACGAGAGAAATTTGTGAAACTTTGCATGCCACAAGAATATCCAAAGTTAAAGAAATTGGCGCTTGGATGAAGGGAATCGGGTCATTATTGCGCAAATGGCAGCACCGACAAAAAATCGTCAGGAAATTTCGGCATTTACGAGATTATTAGTAGCGTTACACAAATACAAAAGCATATAACTAATTGGAACTTTGCTTGTCACAAAAACATGCAAAAAGAAAAAAGTTAGCGTTTGGACCAGATAAATCGGGTCATAATTGTGCAAATGGTAGGAGTTGTAAGCTTCTTGATGCAAACTTGTAATTTGCGGGTCTTTCATACATCAAGTGACGACAATACAATTTTGCATTTCCCTTTTCATGTGCAAACAATAGGAGGATGTGCTGACTTTGAATTTCCAAGATAAAAAAAAAAAATGCAAGGCACCTTCTCTGACTTTTCCAAAATCTTCAATTGTTCTCGATATCACCTATATTAACAGCACTCATAGTCCATACAATACTTTGTATAAATTTAAGTGTCACTTCTCTCAATTCATGTTTTGATAAAAAGTTATTGCTTGCAATTATCCTAATACTAGCACCTTTCTCCTGTGCAAATATGAGCAGGATCTGCTGACTTTTATTATTTCCAAGATATATATATATATTGCATAAAAAGGCGAAAAAACCTGCATGGTGGCTACCCCATAGCGATTTTTCCAAAATCTACAATGCTTTCAAATTTCGCCTATATTACCGGGATGTATTTTCCATACCATAACTTCATTATCAGTTTGGACACTTCCTGTTGTAGTAACAAGTTATGGCTTATTGAGTTGGCGAATAGTTTTGGCTTGGATTGCGTGTTTCCCATTGCATTTGGAAACTGGAATGCCACGGTGCAATAACCCTATTCCTAATACATTTCTTTTGCGCTGTTACGAGGTGGATGTGCTAACTTTGATTTTCAAATTAAAAAAAAAAAAAAAACTGCAAGGTAACTCCCTTTGCGATTTTTCCGAAATCTACAGCTGTGTCGGAGTTCATCCATATTATCAGCGTTTATACTTTCTAGTCTATACCAGGGATGGGTAAACTACCACCCACGGGCCACATCCGGACTGTTGGTCTTTTTGATCCTGCCCGTGGAAGATTTTGGGATATTAGATGTAATTAACTCATTTTGAGTTGTTATTATAAGACTTATTGAAAAATTGCATATCTGCAGCATACACCGTATGTTATTTATTAACTTTGATAAGTATGCATCGGGTGCTGGCCAGGCCCGTCTGTCAATTTTTAAAAGCCCGTGTGGCCCTGAGTCAAAGAGTTTGCCCACCTTGATTAGAGTTACCAATATTAAACCACACTAATTTTGACTAAGTAACCCCTTCTAATGTAGCGTCCTACATCTACTCTTTCTTAAAAATAGCTTTTCGTCCGGAATAGAGGCCAGATTTCATCACAAACATTAGGGTTAAAATATATGTAACAACATGTTTTATATGGTGAAGGTCATCACTACGTGCCTGTGTACACGGGCTATGGTGGAGGCGGCTACGGTGGAGGCTATGGCGGAACTGGAGGAGGAGGCTACGGCAGCAATCACTACCACAGGAGGAAACGCGATGCCGACGAAGCTGAAGAAAGGGAAGAAGTGGAGGTTTGTGTAGACAAATGACAGCTTGGTGTGTCTCAATAATCCGGCTGGATGCAGTATAGCATTTTAAGCTTTTGCTCTTTCAAGCTCAAGTTTATAAGACACACATAGCTGTAGAGTGACAGCTGCCGTTGCAAACATGGTGTAAAGAAACTAAACAGTTAGTAGGACGAAATAAAATTATACATTGAGTTTCGATATCTGGCAGTAGACAGACCAACAGGCCAGTTCCGGAGAGCAGCCGGGACGCACAGGTTACAAACTCGAAATTCTGTGAGCGCTCATCACTGTGCGTGCGTTCAAGTAAGCTTTCTTGCCGCGCAATAACCATCAGAAGCACTACAATAAGCACTACCAAACCTAACCTGGCCTAACCTAGCCTTACCTAACATTACCTAATCTAATGTAACCTAACCTATCCTTACCTTACACAACGTAACCTAACCTAACCTGACGTTACCTAACGTAACCTAATGTTACCTAACCTAACCTAGCGTTACTTAACCTAACCTTACCTAACTGACCTAACCTAAGCTAATCTACGATACAGCGAGCAGGCACAACACACGAGCTTGAACGCCGCCCGCACGTACACAGACGCCCGTACACACACGTACATAGCCAATGGCGAGTTTGTAGCCAGTGCAGCCGGGACGCACTCGCGTCGTTCACGACGATTTTGCGTTCAAGTAAGCTTTCCTGCGCGCGTCACCGCTAGAATGAACACTACCTATCCTAACCTAACCTAACCTAGCATTACCTACCTTCCTAACCTAACGTTCTAACCTAACCTAACCTAGCATTACCTAACTTCCTAACCTAACGTTCTAACCTAACCTAACCTGAGTTAACTTAACCTAACTCAACCTAACTTAACCTCACCTAACCTTACCTAACCTAACTTAATAAGCGATACAGCGAGCAGCGCAGCGCACCATCTTGAACGCCGCCCGCACGCACACGATCCGCGTACACAAACACGCACACAAATAGTCGCAAACGACGAGAGCGCAGCCGGGACATACGCTTCGGCCCTCTTTGAACTATTACCATAATACCAGAAAGATTTAGATGTCAGCGAAAGAAAATAATAAGAAGAAGAGACTAAACTCAGCTATGGAATTGATCGTGCAAGTCCTATTAACTGTTGTGGATCCACGGCTCGAAGACGTTGAGTTAGTTGGGGCGTGGAGGAATTCCGGTGGCCTCCAAAACATTGGCCATTAAAAAGTGTCAACAAAGCGTGAACCTCAATTTCTGAAGGCTTTGCAAACCCATTATTTGTATGCTAAAAAATTATAACAACATATTGACTTTTTAAATGTACTGGGACTCTTCTTTGATGCATCAAAGGATAATTATAACGCCAATTCCTGATGAATTAAAGCTAGGGTTCGTATTTTTTTTTTCAGACTCTCGTCTTGGGCGAAGAGGACGCTTTCGCCATCGTCCAAGAAGCCGATGAATCTCGTTGTGGCGAACGACTCGTGTGCGAGCTGGCGAGACGGGCGAAGCGAGGCCTGCAGAGTGACGAAGAGACCATATTGGATCTGATCCAGTGTGTTGATAGTAACCTTAACATTTACGGCTGTCGTTAAATTAATATTACGCATTTTTAGTGCCATGATGTATAGAATGTTAGGTGTGAAAAAGTAAATTCGTCGTACAATTCAAGTGAGAATTTAGCATTGCACGTTCAGAGTAGATTGGACCATCGATGCTGTTAGAAAGTAACAAGTAGATAACGGAAGTAAAGAAAAGAGCTGCCACATTTTCACGAGATATACATCATTTAGGGATCACGCAGGTATACAATGCAGTCTGTATTAATAAATGGTGTTTTCTGCTTCGCTGAGATCAGGTTTACGACTGTCGAGCCATTAACGTGGCCATTGAGCAACTTTGATGCTGAATACCAGTTGTGTTTTTTGTTGCTTCGTTGAGAAGGTCATTCTGGATCCTTTTGTATGGTACAAAAACGGCAAGTCCTCAGGTTTTCATCAGGTCATATTTAACTAGCCCTAAGAGGCTAAGAAAACCGATGTGCCTAGCAAGTCCACAACCTCCATGCATTTCGAAGTTTGTAAAATTCGGAGAAAACTAATGGACGCACGTCAAGTTCAGCCTAACTGCTACATTTGTCCTGTAGTTCAGATACGCGTATACAAGTACACAGAGCATTCCGGGTACTAGTGGAAAACTTGATCACTGCCCGATTGTAAATACAGTATATCCAACTGAAACTGAATTTACTTTTACGAACTGAATTGTTCCCTTACCTTGAAGATATGAAATACATTTTTTTGTTTCTATGCTTCAATGATATATGAAAATTGTTCAACAGGCAACAACCCACTGGCCCCACGCTCGGTCCCAAGAAGAACTCCCGTCGACTCTACCTCGATGCCATGAAGGCAGGACTCCATGGTCGGTCCTGCAGAAGGCTCTACCCCACCTGCCTCTTCGACGGGGACCAGTTGATGGCTGTCATTCGGTCAATGGGCAGGGACCTGATACACGAACCCATTAGTTTCCTTGGATCCTTACCAGATTGGCAAACCCTGCATCCTGGAAAGCAAAGTCAACCTACAGGTGGAGTCCATGACAATGCACCACTTGGAGTCCAAAATGATTGGGATCAATCTAAAACCCAAGGAAAAACCTACCAGGATAATCCAGTTGCTTTTAAAAATCCTTACTGGAACACAAAGATGAACAATTTTATCCCAGGTGCTATCGACTCCTCTGGCTGGAAACCGATTCCTGGAAAAGTAGTCCGTCGACCTCAAGCACCCAAGAGGGTTTCCTCGAGGCGACAGCACTTTGAACTTGAGGAAGAAGAAGAAGACGACCTTCTGGCGGTGGACCAACAGCGACAAGAAACGGTGTTGCCTCGATTTGACCACATAGGATACAGACAGAATAATTAGCTGAGATTTTTTTTTAACTTTATTGAAAGTTTGCAAACATTGATGACTTGACTCATATCAACATAACTTGTGTTATAGTGATAGAGACCAATAGTGATGCACGGGATCATATTAAAATTATTCCATAGTTGAGGATCTTTCCTAAGTTTACTCGAGTAAATGTATATTTCAACTCGAAAAAGGCGGAAACTCTTAGCTGTTGTAGCTATGAAATAAGATGGTGGTATAGTTAATATAGGTTCGTAATTTCCATGTAGCGAATTCAATTGTGCATTGCCTACGAGAGGCCACAGTATTTTAGGGTTTAAAATACAATTGTTTGGTTAGCATTATTATAATTGAAAAGATAGGGTACATTTTTACTATTACCCGCACTGAGTTCCAGTGTTTTCGTTGATATATTTAGGTAGAATGAAGCATTCTAACACGTTTTTCATGAATGACGTTTGCGTCGGAAATGCTTAGTTTTCCTGATATTTGACTTTGAAGTTCCCATTGTTTTTCTATAGGAGAAAATCACCGGCATTATCATAGGCTTGCTCTCGATCCCATAGGAACCTAACCGAACCTAACCTTATCTTACCTAACCTAACCTAACCTAACCTTATCTAACCTAGAAAACAATGGGAACTTCAAAGTCAAATATTTCGAAAACGAAGCATTTTCGACGAAAACATTATTCACGAAAAAAGTCTTGTATGGCTTATTTTACCTAAATATGCCAACAAAAATACTAGATTCTAGTTGGGGTAATAGTAAAAAATACCAGAGATAGTGCTACAGACATTAACCAAATTTACAACTGGCTTACAGCTTTTTTTATATATTGCCGAATCCAGTTCCCATCGGATTATTCAACACGACCCTATACTTCCTTCATTTGGCTGTCTCAATGATAATCTCTACATATTAGGAGCCACTCTGACTTCCAAGTACGTTACCAAATTCATCATATCGGTACCCTAAACCGTGTCCCACTACTACAGCATTTGGCTCTACACCCAGGGTTCGTATGGGAAAGAATACTTGTGCATAAAACTCCTCGATTCAAATTTTCAATTTCAGTGAAAGAGTTGACCTCGGCATTATCTGTGTATCGAAATTGCTACGCACCGACCGTGGCACTTCCATAGGGGTTCCTCGTTTCATTGAGACCACGCAGCTGTGCTTATTAAAAAGCACGGGTTCCCAACCTTTTCTCTGCCTGGCACACCTAGATAACTTTCAATCTACTCCAGCACCTCCTTCATAATCGATACCGGTGACTCGTATGGCGATAACTATGAAATTTATGCTAAATCTGTGCAACAAATTCATTGATGCTAATATTCCTATGTTGCAGTTGAATTCCCTGAATGGTTAGTCCGTACCTCCAAGGGGTAGCCTACTATCACCACTGCTTGGGAACCCCTGCTATAAAGGATGTTATCTGTACGGCTTTGTAGATTATTATTTCCCATGTAACACGTATTCAAATAGAAAATGACTTCAATAAATACAGTATGAAAAAAAAAAACGCTATATATACATAGCAAAGAACTGAAGCGCAGATGTTCACTAGTATTTTGTTTGAGCGCAACCGTACAGAGGTCATATATATATATATATATATTTACTGTAACATATCGGAAGTATTCACATGAAAAAGAGAGAAATTTCTCGGTGTTTAGATGGGGATTTAGTGCAGTATACGTCATCTAATTGATAGGACTTTTTACACTATTATGGCATTCACTGTTGTTTTTTTTTAATGAAAATCACGTACAATAGCGCATCTGCTGGCATTTTAATTGATTATTGAGACGCTGCCCTACCAAGAAGTAACTTTTCTCTAAAATGAAAAGATAGTTTACAACTCATGATACTCAGCAAAGAGATGGAACAATACCACTTAATCGCTTGGACTGGCTTCTGGAGAATATTTTTGATAATCAAAAACATCCAGCAGATTCCGTTAGTTTCCAATTGATATACTTTGTATCTGGTGAGGTACTGTCAGATGATACAGAAAAAACGCCTGTAAAATAATCTGAACGAAATGCTATTTGGAATTAATTGAACAGAATGTTTTGAACTGTGCAAAGTCTAGAATACCTACTTCTTCCTTAAAAGTGGTGACATGGTAATTTTTATTATGGCATGTAATAGACATGCAGTGTCGTAGTTACAATAGAACTTTCATTACTATAGCATTAATTTCTTTATTTTTATAAGATACTGCATGAAAAAATTGTTAGCGGGACATCTTTCGGCTCGGATGTATCATTGTTCCGTCAGCGCTAAAATAAAATTAAAGTGAGACATTTTACACACGTTCTTTCTAATTGTGTTGATAATGATGTATAACAATCTTCAAATGAAGTGGAAAATAGTCATATTTTGACGCTGCAGTCCCGCTAGCTGGAGGAAACATGGTCTTGTTCAAATCCCATGTACTTTATTGAACGTATTAATTAGGTATATACATGTATCTTAGGCCGAACTTTCTGTGTACATTACATATCCCATTATTATCTTCATACACCCATTGCCTGTATTTTGTAACTTTCGGATTTATCAAATATCACAATACCAGCATTTTATGGTCAAAGTCCAAGTGAGCACAAAAAATGCGAAGCATTCTACGTTCACGGAACGTAACTTGCCGAGACTGGGACTAAAACTGGAACAAGTTTGAATATTGCTCTAAAATAAATGTCATTCTGGTTGTGAACTCACCCAGTTTTAAGAGAGATATTTGAGAATTTAGAATTGACACTTGCTCCAGTGCAAAGACTGCAGGGGCGGATAATTTTAAGTATTTTTGACAGAGTGTCAACGTGAAAACCGAAGCCGAGTACGCGGCAGCGTGACCTGATGGGTCGAAGAAAAATGTTTCGCATTTTATGCTCTAGTTGTAGGCCGCAGCTCCCAGAATGTAGAATACGTTCTTCAATAGTGTTGGTAATGGCGTTCGAAGTTATTAGCTAAAGCATTAACACCTTGATTTACACGTTATTAATTACAGAACTTACGAAAATCTTTAGTTACCAACACGCTCATGTAAATAATGCAAACTCCTTCCGTTTTACTTACTTTCAAAATGTTACGAATTAAGTAGGCACGAAAGATTTCAGGTACATGTAAAATATTTGTTGTTATGTTTATTGTTACTATAGTACAAGCGAATATTGGCGTGCTTTGCTCGTTTGTGCTGAATGTTAGTGATAGAAAGTTTGTTATGAGTGGAAGCACTGCTATTTGTACGAGTGACAGCACAGCTATTTTTACCAGTGGCAGCACTGCTATTTGTACGAGTGGCAGCACTGCTATTTGTACGAGTGGTAGCACTGCTAAATGTACGACGGGCAGCACTGCTACTTGTACGAGTGGCAGCACTGCTCTTTGTACGAGGAAGTTGTAATATTCAGCAGAAACGGACCAGCACCAATAAAAATTAATGTATATTGTTTTTTTTTTCTGCTTCCTTCAAGGTCATTAAGGACACACCTACGTATGGTGTACGTCGCTTGTACGACTAACGTAATTCGTGAGCCATACGTACGTTTTCGTCGTATGTCTATATAGTGTATTGGCTGTCTATAGGTTGCATGAAACGTGAACCCTTATAAATGGGAACAGATACAGAGCAATGGACGCACCAAAACGCTCGTGTTCAGAGAGGAGACAAGACCTTGGTTCCTATCCCTGATCGGTCCCGGCCTTCGACATCCTGGGCACGTGGGGAAGATCAGACACCTAATATTAAATGCTCAGTATTAGATGACTTAACTGAAATACACAGTACCGTATGGAATGTCGGATTTTAGCTGTCCAATATTAAATGTCTGGTAATAAATACCAGATATTAGATGACTGAATTTAAACTCCCGTACAGTATTCAATGCCGGATATTAGATGTCTAATATTCAAAAGTCTGGTAATAGATGTCTTCAATTAGATGTCTGGTGTCAGATGCCTGCTTCGAAACGCCTGGCATTAAATGCCCGATAAAGGTGAAATTAACATCATCAGACATGGAAACTGCCGGAAATCCACATGCACTGGTTTGTACTGTAGATAGACACACGCTAGGCTCGAGATAGGTACACGGCTTCAGTCGATCGTAGATTGTCAGAGTTTTGGTGTCAGAGACGGAAGGTTGATATGAAAACTGCGCCCCCCGGCCATCCCAACACTCATGCAAAAGCAGTGTGAACGCCAAAAAATGCTAACGCTGCTAGTTAAACATCATAAGAATACATCTGCTTGACTGGAAAGCGACCCCGCGTACTACAGCACGCAAGTACAACAGTGCAATACCCGCCTTTAGGGATATTGTATGGCATTGGACACCTGATATCAGATCAGGTTAGATAGTTACCAGGCATGAGATTTTTGAAGCCTGTACTCATTTATCCGAAAGCAGATACCTGGTATCAGAATCTTAAACCTAAATGCCTGGTATTAGGTGCCCGTTATCATCATTCTAGATATGTACTTGGTTTTAGATGCCCGGTATTAGATGCCTCTTATTTAATTACCTGATACTAGATGTCAGATATTGGAGCATTGTATTAATTATATGACTCAGAACAAATGCCTGGTATTAAATATTTCATTTTAACTTTGGCTCGTATTAAATGTCTGGCAGTAGAGGCTTTGGTGTTAGAAGATGGAATTATATGTCTCGTATTAAAAAGGCTGGCAGCAGAAGCTTGGTATAAAACACCCTATATTTAATACTTGTATGAGATGCCCAGTATTAGCTGCCTGGTATTGATACGTTTTGCATACGTCGAGCAAAGGTCACATGTGCAATGCATAACCGCTGCTACTGGCAAAGTCTTTTATATATGCAAACTTGTCCTTTCCCTAACCCACAATTAAACAAAATGCTGCTGTTTAGCCTCCGGAGGGAGGCCAACCGTCTGCGGAGGAAACTTCACCAAAGATTTGCAGGTATTTAAGACAGTGCCCCACCTCAGGTTTGCAACATAAGGAATGCTGGCCGACGGTGAGTACAGTTCTTCCAGTAGTGTATAGAAGTGTCATTGATTGGTGTAACGTAGTTGAGCACACTATAGCCAAACCAGCGTAAGGAGTCCGATGGAGGTAGCTAAGAACGCAAAGCAACTTTGCAAAATCTCACTTAAGGGCGTTGTTCACTTGTCTCAATCGAGAAAATTATAATCGAAAACTCAAATTGCATCAGTTAGAAGATTAGATTTCGCACTGGTGCGTTCAATTCAGCCCAGCCCCTAAAGGACTGCTTACGCTGGTGTGACTATAGCTTAGATTAAATAGGCGGCAGAAGACGGACCAAGAGGCCCATTCTCAGAGAGCCACAGGGACTTGCGCCACGGCCCTCTATGAAGTACTACCAATACGTTAGTATAATTTAAATAACTGAAGTTATAAAAAGAAAACGGAAAAAACCTCAGGCAAAGAGACGATCAAGCACGTACAATTTATAGCTGTTATAGTCTGCGGAGCTCAGAGACGGCGAGTAGTTGGGGCGAAAGATACAAGATTATGGATTAAGGTGGCCTCTGAAACTTTGGCCGTTAAGAGTTTGTGACTCCTGGAGGAGGTGTTCTTAGCTGTGGAGGGAATCTCTCCCATTGTTTGTCAAGACGCTATTTAATCGCGTTGACTGTCTGCGTACCGGCAATTCGGAGGTAAGTCTATTTCAGTTGTTCATTATGAAATATGGAAAGAACTGCAGCTTAAGGTAGTTTTTTGAGTTTTATGTTCAAGTTATTGACCGTTGTTTCGCAGGCGATCATTAACGACTCTATCTAGGTGTGACTCGTCTGGGACTTCAATCAGGAACGTTAGTTTCCCGATTTTATATCGTGTTGTAGGCGCTGTCAGAAGCCCAATTATGATTAACGCATCTGAGACTTCATTTTATGGAATAGTTTTGACGTTCTAGAAGCGTCATAGTAATTTATTTACAATTAACGTCCGGAAATAAACGCATCTGTCTTGCTTCCAGCTCATTCCTTCCTCTAAAATTAATCGAAGCACTAATCTGATAAATTTCGTTTAATATTTAGGAAGAGTTACTGACGTCATATTTACTCCAACAAAAACACAAAAAATTAAGTTATTTTATTAACACATTTAATGTTTTCACCATTAACTAGAGCTGCACTCCGAGAGCGCAGATCTCCTCTAAGCAAGCGCAATGCCGACAGACAGGATGGCAGACAGACAAACATGCTTTCAAATGCTCTGAAAGAACATCAGCAACATTTAATTATATGTATACATATTTCCAACAGTTCCTGCGAATTTCATGCAGATCCACCCGTAACTTTTTGAGTTATGTTACAAACAGACAAACAAATAATCCCTGGCAAAAAAATAACCTCATTGGTGGAGGTAAGGTCACTTTCATTCGAGTTGTCAAAGCCCAGCTAAGCCAAGGCCACTTGACTCGACTTGACAAGGAAATACAAACAGGACTTTAGCCGTGTAGATCTTTCCTCGGGAAGCAATTACTGCGTTTTCCATTTACCTTACTTTAAGTGAACAAGCAGTAATGTTAATATTAGTAGAAACAATTATATCTTATTTTGCTTCTCACGCGAGCGTGATTGTTAGGTAGCTCTATTGCGGAGCCAGTCCAGTTAACTCGTTTGGTATGTGATGGCACTGAGCCATGTCGATTAGGTTG
>LQNS02276924.1:3913366-3927818 GCA_001587735.2 Parhyale hawaiensis | reverse complement strand
ACTTCAACAACGTACAATATCTGTTCATACTTCAACAACGTATAGTATCTGCTCATACTTCAACAACCCACAGTATCTGTTCATACTTCAACAACGTACAGTATCTGTTCATACTTCAACAACGTACAGTATCTGTTCATACTTCAGCAACATACAGTATCTGTTCATACTTCAACAACGTACAGTATCTGTTCATACTTCAACAACGTACAGTATCTGTTCATACTTCAGCAACATACAGTATCTGTTCATACTTCAACAACATACAGTATCTGTTCATACTTCAACAACACACAATATCTGTTCATACTTCAACAACGTACAGTATCTGTTCATACTTCAGCAACATACAGTATCTGTTCATACTTCAACAACGTACAGTATCTGTTCATACTTCGACAACACACAGTATCTGTTCATACTTCAACAACACACAGTATCTGTTCATACTTCAACAACGTACAGTATCTGTTCATACTTCAACAACACACAGTATCTGTTCATACTTCAACAACACACAGTATCTGTTCATACTTCAACAACACACAGTATCTGTTCATACTTCAACAACACACAGTATCTGTTCATACTTCAGCAACATACAGTATCTGTAAATTAAACGTCGTGAATTTACACATTTTGCGGGGAATTTAATTGTTTATGAATAAAATCATAAAATTTGTGTTGTATTTAGTGTCTGTATGTTGAATTATTGTCACCCAGGCTGAGAAATGTAAGATGGGCTGCAGTCGTCCCAACCCTGGGCACCTGAGCGCACACCTGACGCTGCAAGGGACACTCAAGAGTAGTGGGGTCTGTGGGTCAACTTAAAACTAACTGCATCCTAAATGATACGAATACAGAGATAACGGTACGGTTTCCCAGATACCTAATGTACAATAAGTACCAGTTGGCATTATTGAATAAATCACAATCGACCGATCTCAAAAGACGTTAAGAAGAACTACATATTATTATAGTTTGTAGGAAAAGTTCACATAAGCAAAGAGGAAACTGAGAACCAAGATTACCTAAAATAAACTTGCTCTCGTTTTTAAGGAAAAAAATATACTTTGTTCTTTCCTCTTATCGATCGTTTATCACACAGCTGACATGCACTGTTTGATTTTTTCTGGAAACCATAATGCCACCAAACACCGCAGCAGGCAAGTACACAAAAAGTAAATATATCAATTGCTTATACGGGTACAGCTGCAAAAAAAAAAAAAAGGATTGGGTACTTAAGAGAAGACACGACAGCGGGACACCACAGTACACAAGTACCAACAGTGACGGTAAGGCAAGTACCAAGCTGCTAGTCATTGTTTCTCATAGTTTATCTATCAAAAAGTGGCGAACCGAATGCTCAGAATTGGAGCTCTTGAAACAGCTGAAACCAGTAGAATTAGATTACGTAGATGGCATTAGAAACGACCAAGAGGCCCAGGAGCCGAGACTTAGCTATCGAAATACGCATGCAGATTATGTAGGCTCTACCTTGCACTATATAGTGTATTTGTGCATATAACATTTATGTGTATATATTGTATATGTAATGCATTTGGATTGTGGTTAATCAGTTGCGAACTGCGAACAGTCAGCTGACAAAACGCTTCATTTCTAAGTGATGCCCGATCAATAATATTAACTTAGTACTAACCATTTATCATCCCGCACATCGCAGATACGTCTCACGAGATTTGCTTTTATGTCAGTTCTAAAATTTGAAGTTTTGGTAGGGTGAAGAGCAAGCGAAGCAATCAGTGGTCAGTGTCAATTTAAGAATCCCTTGCCGTACTTTCCCTCGCCTCTCGGTGCCGGAGTGTTCGACGTAGTGAAAGGCCGGGGCCCCACTGACACAACAAGCGATGCAATGCCATTTTTGCCGGAGAAATGACGCCTGTGAACTATAGTATGATTTGGGTTGCGTCGGTGGGGACAGAAGATTGCTATACTTGATGTTTCGTTTTTCATGCAATAAATTTGTTACGTCGCTTGTTGCTTTCGATTGGGCACGGCCTTAATCTTTTGCCAGCGCTGTCAGCGTCGAAGATTCGAAACAGGCCTCCCAGTGTGCTATGCAGAGACGCTGTCACTTTGCCATCGAGAGTGGGAGAATAAATTGTTAAACAGGCAGCTCGTCTAAGACCTGTGGGCAGTAGCAGCTCTGCCAGCCCACTGTTATTTTCCAGACAGTATCAATGATATACTGTTTTCTTCCTATCCAAACCTGGAAACGTAAAGTGTAGACAGAGGAATTAATGCATGTATGGATAGAGCACAATCAGATTAATAAAGTTTTTTCTGTTTACCTACATATGGGACTATTCCTATTTCTGTATAGTTTTTCATGCGTGAATCATCTATGTCTGTGCCTAGAAAGTATCGCTGTGTGCCTCAAGACATCTGAAGCGTGTACTGGAGGCTATGGAAATATTGGCCAAATATTTATATCGACAAATTCACTAGATTGACATTACTTTCGCACTAACGTTTGCCATGCAAAATTATCCAGGACCCTCTGAAAGTATATAGGCTACCTACCTCCGCCAAGTGAGGTATTGCTAACGAAAAATTTAAATTAATCCTGAAACTAGGATTTCCCATTTTCCACCACCAATATTTGGAGATTTGTGGCGCTTGGCAGCAATAAAAGCTTCAGTAATTTTGTTTTATGGTCCGTCGGTGACTTTTTGAGTTATGTTCCGACAAACATTAAGCAAACAAACTGACAAATCGATCCCCTCAGATATTCGTGTTTTAAATTTCTAACAATTCCTACAAATTTCATGAAGATCCGTTCGTAAGTGCTTATGTTATGTGAGTGGCAAATATAAAAAATATACATTGAGATAAACAAACATACAAACAAACAAACAAACGGTCGGACAGATCAACATTTTGTCATTTGCTCCAAATATTAACCTTAACCTAAATTTCATAAAGATCTGTAAACAATTTTTTGAGTCATGCTATCAAGAACAAAGACGCGACTAAGAAATGGTTGAACGGAGCTTCACCAAAAGTTAATCATTTATTCCTTCTAACATCCGCAGCAATCCTCATGACTGTCGTTAGGTTCCGTCCATAACTTTTAACGTTATTTTGGTGACAGACAAAGCGACAGATAGACAATCAGACCAGACAGAAAGACAAACACACAAATTGACAAAAAGATAGCCTCCGCTCCAGAAGTATGAGGTAAGCTTCACGGTGGGAAAGAAAGCAATGATTAACGAAGATGGCACCTGCATCCCTCTGTTATTTGATTGAAGTATTGAAGACTGTGCAATAATTTAGAATCACAAACATAACACTGAATGGATGCCTAAGTAGCTTCATTTTAGTCATAGCTCGCAGCTCGGTATACTTATAAACTCATAGCTAAGCATCTCTGTTACTCTGTCTCTATTATTATTTCTATTACTTATAAAAATGGCTTAAGGTAGATAATTTCCAACTAAAACTTCCGCTAAACGTTACCCAGGGTGGTTTTCCTCGGGACATCGCTAATGCATAGTTTGTTTATATTCATTACTCATTATTCTTCTACTGCTTTCCTTTTTCTTCATTTTATTGATGATTCCTTTTCGTAAATCAAAGTACAAACTAAATATTCATATAGGTTTGTAAGATAATTTTAGCTAGGGTAGTATAACTCCTCACTTTTTAAATTCTAAATAGAGAAGGAATCTGACAGTTTTATGCTACAGCGTTCTGTTATAACGCATAGCATCCTTCTGAGAAACTTCGAGATGTAATTTATACTCGTATAGTAGAGATAGTGTTTGATAAATATTTCACATTAACAGATGATGGTGTGGTGCCGTGACCTCATAATAGCGGCCTCGCTATTGGTTGGCTGTACTGGCGCAGACGACTTGCCATTGGCTCAAGCAAAGCCTGTAGAACAAGTAAAGGTCGATATTACGGTGGTACCAACACAACGCTTCGGCGACAGTGGCAAGCATGACGTCACTGCTGACTTTACGAAATTGCATGATAGAACTGCAGCGGAAATCACTGAGTCTGAAGGCCAAGCAAAGTTGGATCCCGGTGCTGAACACGTCAGTCCAAAAGAGGGTAGTAAAGGTAGGGCAGAGATAATAGGCAAAATAATTTTATCTCAGCTATTTGTGTCACTGAATATAAAAATGAAATAATGTGCTTGCTAATATATACATGCATTGGCATCTGCTCTAAGGGGCGTTAGGCCGTGTTCACACGTCCCTCATCGTAACGCGTTCAGTAAAACTGATGGGCGCCGCTCGTTGCGTTGATTTGATGGAAGCGGCAGCAGCAAATGCAGGAGAGTGAAGGATGAAGAAACATCTTGCTTGTTAAACGCGCTACGTCATTCAAGTTTAGTAAACAGAAACTATAAAAGCTGAATTAATTAATTAATCCTCTATAACGGTTCCAAATTATGAACGAATCGATAAAAATGCTTTTTCACTGCCACTTGAATGATCAAAATTGCTGTATTCCCGTGTAACAAAAGAAAACTTGTAAGCTAGACTGTTCTTATCACATTCAGGTCATAAGATCATGGGATACAAATATGACTTCAAACCGAAGCGAAATATAAGGGAAAATGTAAAGAAACGAGATTACAAGTGAAGTCACAGTATTAGCCATTTAAACGAAGGTCGGTTACACTTGTGGACAGCGACAGAAAAACTTGACTCACGGCTCGAGTTCATTTTCGATAGCGAACGCGTTACGATGATGGACGTGTGAACTGGCCATTACGAAGTTTCTTAAGAACTGTTCTTGTAAGTTTACTCCTTACTTAAATATTTTGATAGTTAGATGAGGAGGTCCAGGTGACGTGATGTACACTACCTACCGTGAGCATATGTGTTTATATACGCAAAGTACCATACTGTCTTAAAACAGACTTTAAAGATCCCTCGGCTTGGTGGTAAATGATGTAGCATAAGGCCTGGTAACACCCGCACCCAGAGAAACCTTTAGTTGATGTGACCCACTGGTTTGATCCAATACATTTGATTATGAGTACACAGGCAAAGTTCTTTGAAGCGAATATTATGCACGCCAAAGAATCTCTTCCTAATTTTCAAATACCTCAACTCGAAGCAATAATAAACTGTGATCCAAAGAAATGTATACCTCACTTTTAAACGCTAATAAAATGGAAACAATCGAACCGATTTACCATACTTTGTCTCTTCGGATACAAAAATTAGTCTTTCTAGCAAACCATTATTATTTTTATTGATTAATATGTGCATTTTCAAAAACTGCAAACTTGTGTTCAATTCTCTCCATCAGATCTGCCAGGCCGTTTGGTCGAGTGAGAAAACTTTTATATTTCAACATAACCTCATAGAAAAAAATTATACGGGGCGAGATCAGGAAATCTTCAAGTTCTTAAAAATGAGAAATAGAAGAGCAACGAGAAAAATGTGGTCACAATTATGCCAGTGGTTGCAAGAATAAAGCGTGAAGTAGTTTTAGTTTCTTTTCATTAAATTTAATGAAAAGACACTAAAACTACTTGACGCTGAAACTGAAGTTTTATTTAGAAATTATTTTTACTGTAAATAATGTCCAATCATAACAGAATGCTGTAATATAATTTAAAATAATTAAGAAATAATATTTTAGCCGGGTTTTCGGATTCTAGAGGAAGCCCATTTGCACTTCTTGGCATATGGTTGGTTTCTGAATGCAGATATTTTTCAATCGAAAAAACTTAATGATGGTTTGCTAGAAACCAATTTCTGTATCCGAAGGGATAGAGTATGTTGAAATCAGTTCAACAGTTTCAATTTTATTGCATCTAAAAGCTAGGTATATGTATTTTATAGTTCGCCCTTTATTTCTAGTGCCAGAGGATTCTGCTCAATGTAAAGAACTTTAGCAATGCGTCAAAAAACAATATGGCTTTGGCCGAAGCATTTGGCTCCATTAATTAAATATTTCATTGTATGTAATAAAATAAAACAGTGGAAAAATTCTACCACAGAGCGATTTTTCCTCTGGGCGAGCTACACGACCACCACCAAGTTCAAGTTATCGTTTACTACGTCTACAGTACCGGCTACCTGCTACACAGGTGAGAGTGGTCTATGGTACCCTACAGTAAGTGTATTTGCCCGATACACAAAGATACCTTAACATGTAGCGTTTGCAGTGTTACAGCAATGAACGCATTTTCGTTACGCTGACGTCTGTGCCTAGGACTTTGAGATAAATATTTGTATTCGATACGTTAGTCTCCCAGTTATACAAGGACTGTTACACCTATGCTTTTACTGTATCAAGTAGAGCTGCAACCCGAGAGCAAAGACCTCCACTAGGCAAGGCAATGCTAACGAAAGTTCGAAATGGTCTGGAATCCTGTCTTAGTAGCGGATCATCAGTGAGCCTAATCAACCACATATCCAGTAGTTCCCGCCAATTTCAGGAAGATTTGTTCATTACTTTTCCAGCTAGGCTTAGATTTGTTCATTACTTTTCCAGGTAGGCCAAGATTTGTTCGTTACTTTTCCAGCTAGGTCGTTGAGAGTCAAACAGACAAGGGGATTGACAGAGCATCGGCAAAATGCAATAGCTATCTGTTTCTCGTGACATTCTCATTAGTTGCAGTAAGTTTCATAACGATGTATCCATTAAATTTTGTGTTAGGTTCTTTACAGACTGGCAGACAGACTGAATGAATAACAGAAACTAAGCCCAGGAAAAAGTATGACTTCTTCTGTGAAGATACTTAATATGTTTCCGTTTAATAATTGTCTCTTTTGTGGAGATACTTAATATGTTTCCGTTTAATAATCGTCTCGTTTGTGGAGGTACTTGATATGTTTCCGTTTAATAATTGGGTTAATTCTTGAGCAGCGGTCACCGAAGTGAATTGCATGGGTCGGCGCAAGAAGAAATTAAACCGGCAATTAAGAAATGATTTCCAGAAACGCAGTGCTCGTCATGCACTGGAAAGTTCCGTGGAGGAAACTCAAGACGATATGTTTCCACTCGAAGCAAAGGAGGACGACGGCCGCAAGCTCCTCACCGTTTGGTCAACTGCCTTCTCCACCAAAACAGCGACTACTTACTTTACTAACACCTCCGTTACTGTCAGAGTTTCTGCCGCGTGCTCCATTCCCGGTATTGGATACCCGGGTTGTTAGGCGTACCCTCGCTTATCCCAAAATTGCGCAGTGTATTAAATTGTGTTCAGCACGATATAAGTTTAGGATGCTACTCTTTTTAACTGTAACGCCTCTAATGATACAATGAATGGCCGCGAGCAATGAAGTTTTGTACGTCTGAAGTGCAGAAAGGAATCAGCGCTACGACTTAATGGTTATTTTGTTTTTCGCATGACAGGTCTTAAAAAAATTTTTGTTCTTGGAGGCTCTGCCCAAGCACGGACTAATCAGCCGCTGTATACAGTCGCAGGGCTTAATGAAATAACTTCTACATTTTATGTGTAATTGTGGCTTGATATGAGCGGAGTGAAATATTTACAAGCTTCTTCTCGCGTAGTTCACTTAAACGTTGTTTGGTGTCCAGTAAGATTACACAGCAAGTAAAATAACATCGATGGCGGATGTGTAAAGAAACTTTCATGATAAACGTACTTAGAAGTTTTAATTATAAAAAATTATGATGTTTACAGAAAGCCATATTGAGGAACACAATCACACATCTGAACGCAACGCAAGCTTGTGAACATCGCCGTACGTGTTATCGCTTCTTCATTGAGACAAGTCTTGTTCCAAACCAGCAGGCGTTTCCGTGCTCTCAAGAAATACATGTCTTGGTGCGTCTGTGCAAGACGGTATTTTCATGTGTTGTATGAGCACACCTAGCTACGTATTGCGTGTTGTCGCACAACAACACTCAATGTTTACTCTTTACAGCTGGTGCCTGTAGGTTTGATGAGATAAACACTAATAACAGCCATAAGCTCAATATCAAAATATCCCGTTTGTGCTCGGCTAGGCCAAGTCTGATATACTTTACAAAATTCTCAATGGCAGTTTTTTTTGACGTTACCAAGAAATATATTAAGGAATGTTCTACTGCATATACTGTGTGTCAGGTATAGTAATACAAATTGGAAATGATAGCTAATATGTGCTTCAAAGTTATTCACATAACACGCATAACGAAGCATCTTTCATTTAGAGACAGAGCTGTTTTTGTCTCTGCACTCCACGGTCTGTATAGCAGCAGCTGAACAGCTTCAATGTACATATTTTGACCCCTTATTGTACATGTATTGTCAATAAAGTATATCCACTTTAAACGCATATTCTATATTAACCAAAATTAAACGCCTCAACTCTTGAAATTAGTGGTTCTATGTCGGTCAAGATATAGAGCCCTTAGGCGTTTAGCACCGAAATTATTAGGAAATGAGGTGGACTGGTATAAATTTATATACATAACTGCTGGTGTTTATTTGTTTGACTTTCTTCATATATCAAGTTTTTCTTGCGTTCGTTTCGCACCTGCCACTATAATGTACTAGAGGGTCCAGCCGTCAAAAATGAAGGCAATAATATTGCTATTAAATTATTTATTGTCCCGGTTCCCAGTAGCTATAGGTTTTGCTGTAAGAAAAGTCTCATACCTACAGCCGTGATTTTCCATTATTGCAACGTAAGTTGTATTGCAATGAGTTTTGCGAGAGTAAAAAAATAAACCCGTGAATGCTAAGGAGCGGATTTCAGTTTGGAATTGGTCAAATGTTGAGCTGCACTGAAAATGTATACTTCAATCAATAGAATTCACTGGAAATGCTCAGGGCTAACTGTAACCTAGATACCAACCAATACATAGGTAGACCTTTCTGGGCGAAATTCGGCTGAGATGTAAGTCGAATGTAAAAGGGCGCCATTTCAGTGTGTGAGGTTCCAACTGATACGAAAATATTCAGCATAAGCGAAATGGATTATGCACGAAAGGAACGAAAACTTCAACCAAGACTGTGCTTCTCGAACTGATAGGAAGTTATTCAGCTAAAACATATGCGATATAACATATGCCAGACCGGATCAAAATCTCTATCAAAGTCAAAGATACCGCCTATCATCTACCATGCTCAGAAGAATTATCTTCTTCACATGAAAAAGTACTGAGCTAGTTTTCAGAGCGAGGCGAAATTCAGAAATTTCAGTATTTCCATTTTCGACCATATAAGTATTTCAGAAGCTGTAGTTGCCCCAAGCGCTGAAATTTTATGGTATCTCAGCATGTTTTTTAGTAGTTGAATTTTTCTTATATCTAAATGTTCAACAGCGTGACTGAGAGACGCACCAACCAAGAGAGCGAGCAAGCGACCAACTGTGTATCATTACATTGTGGATTATTCTGTCTTTCTTTGTTCGTCATTATTTCATTACAGAATATCGGTTAGTAAAGGTTTCAAATCAGTACTGCAAAAGTTCTCTTAATAGCTCAATATGAAACTGACCGTTTTTCAAAGTGTAGAAGGTGGTCGAGATTTTGGGCGTTTGAATTTTCCCAAGGAGCGCTGACTAGCTACTTCCAAGATATGCGTTTTTGTTGAGGTAACTTAAGCGACCGGCCTAAAGTACTAACCTTGTTATTGTAATATAGTACCCAGTTCTAGGCAATTAAGGAAAGGTCAGTACTGACATATTAGCCCACTAGCGGTGATTGGTATGATTTTTTTTTTTTATGTAAATTAAGACGTGCTGATTTCAGAAATCACAATAATTTATTTTGTGCATATGCGTACTTTTGGAGATATTTGACTTTGAACTTCCCATTGTATTCCTATGCGAGAAAATTTTGGAGATATTTGACTTTGAACTTCCCATTGTATTCCTATGCGAGAAAATTTTGGAGATATTTGACTTTGAACTTCCCATTGTATTCCTATGCGAGAAAATAACCACATGCGCACAACGTAAGATGCCTCTTTTATGGTTTTTATGGCTAGGCAAGGTTAGGTTAAAATTAATGATAAATTGCTTATATCTTCCCTGAAACGCGGCTTCTTCAGTATTAGATAGGGAAACAATAGACCTTCCAAATAAAATATCTCGAAAACTATGTATTTGCGCAAGAAATTGTTGTGATATTTTCCCCGTTGGCCAAGGCATCCTAGTTTGTCTCTGTGTTCCATTTTATGCTTGTTAGCACAATAACTCAAGAAGTGATAGATGGATCTTTATGAATTTACAAGACTTGTAGTAATGCTGAAAGAAATAAATGATTAAATTTTGGTGACGGTCGGTTGGTCCGTTTGTGTGTTTATCACCTGCGAACACAGTGAGAGAGGTGATAAAGTTTTCGTTTAAGATTTAAGTATACTGTATATATTTGTATATAAACATATTTGTATATATGTGTTTACCCAATAATTGGTCGAGAAAGTTGAGCAATGTTCATAAGTTTTGCAGCGAGCCTGGTGGGTTGCTCTCGATGTGACCCACGTCAAAAACTTGGAATAGCTGGTCATAAAAAAACGACGGCGATGAAATTTGTTGTCCACCCGAAAACAGGCAGAACCCAGACGGAAATAATGGTTGTGATTATAGTAGACCAATTATGATTATGGTCGAGATCTTTGGTTGTTTATTACCGGAATATCCTCCATATTCAACTCCTATGGGGTGCATTATGGTAGAGATAAGTCACAACCTTCGACCATATTGCCAACTATAATTCCCAACCATCCACATACACAACTACAACTATTAAGGTTTAGCTGCGCAACCTTGAGCTACCATAGTGAACCGTAAGAAACACCATTCTCGACGAAAACCGACTGTGTTCAACGAATGATACTATATTCTAATATGATAAACTTTTTTCAGCTGTTGACATATTATGCACTGGATGCCTGCTCTGTTTGCTGATGATTAGTTGCTTATTTAAAAAAAAGTTTAATTCATACGTGCTTGTTAGGCCTGCAGCTCAGAATGATCAAAGGCTTTAATCTTCAGACCGATGCTAGAGCAGGAGCTTGAACCAGTCTGTGCAACTAACGCACGTTTATATGCAACTTTCTTAACTCTAAGTCGGTGTAGAGCTATACTACACAGTTTAGAGGAAGTCAGAAACCGATTGATGAATTTTGGCCGTACCCGTTTTCAGAGTACGTAAGGCTAAATATACCATCAAACTTGACATCCTTTTATATAAAGCTAATGGCAATAATTTCTTAATAAAAGTTTATGGATATAAACTGAATAAACATTAAAATAGATGACAATATTTGATCAAAGATCGCAATACTATTTAACAAGGATACAACAAACAAATAAAGATGATGGGTAACTACGCTAAAATGGTTAACGTAAAAAAATCGGGAAACTATAGATAAATATAACGTCAAGGCGGTTAGCGTCCATACATATCCTGCAATTATTTTTTGCAATTCCTCGACAGGGTAGAAAAACTGAAATTGTGCACAATATTTGCACTACATTATGACTTTTTAGATGTTTTGCATTTAAACTTACAGTCATACAATATTGTTTTGGTTGATAATGTTGGGAATTCTAGGTGTATGATTATAATCAATGGAAATCAATACAAATTCTTCCCCAAATAATGGGAGGAATTCCTCTCATGATCGTACGAACGGAAATCCGTTGATAACCTACCATAGTTATGCTCTAGCATATCCTCTACCTTATATAGTCTTTAAACATCTATGTACTACCATCGATCGACCTTAGTTTCCTGACACACAAAAAACAACCAATATTGCCTCCACCAATATAGACCTAAATATACTAAAATCAAAGTTAAGTTATGGTTGACATATCTACCATGTTATTTCATCATTCATAATCGACCTTAATCTCTCATACACCACTATATTCTACTATTATTACTACTATTATCGTTCACAATTTTTTGTAAGGGGAGTTTAGTGGGTTAACCTAGATGTGACCCATGCCAAAAACTAGACCTAGCTGGCCATAAAAAAATGACGGCGTTGAATTTTCTCTACCGTGGCGAATTTGCCTCGACCGCGCCAGATCGTTTGGAGAACGGGGCGTTCTATTTTTTCCGATGTTATTATTGAAGAGCAAGCATCAAATATGACTTCTTTGAATTTGCCCCTTACCGCAGGTGATGGTCTTACGCCACCGAAGCGTTCTAGTTGTATATTTGTTTATCTATTTTCTATCAAGCTGTAACAAAACAGATAGGCGGATATTAACCCAGGTTGGAGGTTCTAGACGTCCTCTCAAGTTCCACGGAAAACTGATCGGTAGAAAACAAGCCACGTTACAGCTAGATGATGGCAAATGTACACTACTGTATATCTGAATTCCGGTCTTCCGTTGACAACGTTCAAGTCCACTCCATGCAAATGCACGCAGCTTCTCTAAGCGATCTCTTGAATTGTGATTTCCACTCGCTTTTGGGTTTCCTTCATCCAAACTTCAGCTGCCTTTAATTTACACTGATGCTTCTTCAGTGGTCTGCAGATGGCTAAAGACACAGAGATTTCTTCGCAGCTCATAATTTTCGTCATCTTGGGTTTTTCTTTCAACAGAGCAGCTTTTCATTTGAGGAAAAATACTTTCGAGTTATGTCCCACCGCGAGTATCCTGGATACAGATCGAGCTCAGTATTTATTAGGAGCCATATCGACTGCGAGCAAAAAACATTGCACTTCAGCGTATACCCGAAGGAGAGTTTTTTGTTGTTTAGCCTAGCATGCTTATTTGAAAGCTCCTCAAATCAGTTGGCAGTATTTCATTCTACATAAGGAAGTTAATAAGAAAATTATGATCAACGGAGACGCGTTATCACAAATTCTTCGCTGTCATTTTTTACAGCGCGGTCACTCTAGTATACAAATAAATGCACGAAGCGTTTTATTGTATAAGGATTCCGTGCTCTATCTTAATAATTGCTTAGCAAAAAAAAAAAAAAAAATGTCCAAACTGAACATTTCTCGTTAAAGTGTTCAGTAGATAATATGCTTAAGGGAATAAAAGAAACTACTCTACTTTCAATGTACAACATGTAACTATATGTATCCCATATAGCATGAATATGATAATAACAAAAAAGTTTTCTTTGTGTTAATGATGATGTACTAGTGAACAATATTTTCAAAATGATGGTTAATAAATAAGCTAATTTCAAGTTTTGTTTTTCGACTGATATAAATCATATGAACCAAGAGAAAATGTCAGTGTTCCACTTTAAAGCTAACTTGGCTCTTCTTACAGCAAAAAAGCATTTCACATTTGTTTCCTCTTATCCATCACTAGTGCCATCGCTTCTAAGTACAACTATTTTTTTTTTGGGGGGGGGGGATCCATCTCTTCAATCTATCTACTGGACACAAGCTACGATAAAAAATAAATCATGAACTTCTTACGCAAGAAACAAAAGGAAAGAGTACTTAAGAGCTTGTTCTACAACACTACGTCAGACGTAGACTACTCGCCGACACTAACGGTAAGACAAATGGCAACTTGCGGGTGTTGCTACCTCTTTGTTAATTCCTTCACGCAGACTATGAGGGATGAAATTGATTGGTGATGAATGAGTGCATGACCTTGTAGGTATATAAAGTAGTGGATCAATCTTTCAGGATGGACGTCAGGAATATAAAATAGATAATCAAATTGGATACCTTAGATTGAAGTGGGCCAAAGTGGCCCACAAAGCGACCAATACCTTGAAGTAATAACTTTGTTCTTTAAAAGACAAACGAAAGGATCTGGAGCGCAGTGGCGTAGTGTATCAAATTTAGTGTAAGGACGGCAATTAATCGTACATTGGTGAGACCGGCAGAAATACAAGTTCCCGCCTCAAAGAACATAGAAGCGGTGTACACAATTCGCAAGCCCATTCATTAATTTTTCAACATCTTCAGGAAACAGGAAATAATGTTAACTTTGATGAAATTTCTATTCTTGCAAAGAATGATAACGCACAACAACGAAGATTTTTAGAATCATGCATTCACTCTGTCTTGTCCAAATTCCTAGAATAGATCCATTGCACTGCCTTCTGAATATAAAGCATTTATACCCTCCCTCTGCCGTGTCTCATTATGATTTAGTTAATTATTTTTTATTTGAAAAATCTTCGGTATCCTTTTGACGGACTGCAAATGTTTAATTGGTATGCTGCATGTCGGAGAGCTTGTACAACAAAGAGGCCTACCATCGCTTTTAAGCAACTGGATGCTCCCGTCAAAATTTAATGATCGTTTTGTGTTGTGTTTTCGACCTTTACAATACAGATGTGCCAACCTTTGAAGCCCTTGTACAGGAGGTCCTGTCGCCCCGGTGCATCTGTGTTGGATTTGGAGTCAACGCAGCGGACAATGTTCTAAAAACTAAGAAACATTTAGATTAGATTAGATTAGATAGGCGGCAGTAGACGAACCAAAAGGCCCATTCCCAAAAAGACACCGGGACTTACACCCCGGTCCTCTATGAGCTATTGCCATTATGTTAGTAGAATG
>LQNS02276924.1:3879319-3904129 GCA_001587735.2 Parhyale hawaiensis | reverse complement strand
CCTACTAACATAATGGCAATAGCTCAAAGAAGCCGGGGTGTTAGTCCCGGTGTCTCTTTGGGAATGGGCCTTTTGGTTCGTCTACTGCCGCCTATCTAATCTAATCTAATCTAATCTAATCAAAGCACTGCAGTGGGTGGCGGTAGGGAGGGGGCCCCATGGCTACGTCAGTGCTGGGAATAATTATCAGCCAAAATAACATGATGGTCTTAATATATCCAGTCCCAGGGTTGTAGAATAAGTGCGGTATTACCATGCTAAAATATGAATGCTTCACAGGTTCGTCTGAAAGGCCTTGCAAAGCCGTGAAAGTTTCACGGGTACAGCTAGTATAACATAGTTTCCATGTATGATATATTTTCACTTTGATTCCTTACTCACACGTAGTATTATGCAGAACGGAATAATTCATTTTGACTTCTTTTTAGTTGGTTGAATCCATTTGGGTATCGTGCTTCTAGTGTTCATCTGCATACTCCTAAGTATACATAATATATGTAGGTTCAATATTAACTCATATAGCAATTTCCCGACAGTCATAGCCACAGAAGCGTGCGCAGGTCGACGGAAGAAATTACATCGCTTTTCCCGCACGGCTGCCGAGAAGCGAGACGTCGATGCCATTTTGCACAGCTCAATGGACGGAAATGCCGACAGTTCAGAAAACGAGAAGTTTCTCTTCAACACGAGGCAGGACGACGCCCGGAAGCTCCTAACCGTTTGGTCAACCGCCTTCTCCACCAAAACAGCGACTACTTACTTCACTAACACCTCCGTTACTGTCAGAGTTTCTGCCATGTGCTCCATTCCCGGTATTGGATACCCGGGTTGTGGGGTGGCGGCCGCAGTCTAGTGATGGGTCGGATGTCATTTATTATTATTATTATTATTATGAGTATTATCATTAAAACTTCACGCCTGAGCTCCCACGGACAAGTAATACAACCCAAATGAAGCATCTTGCAACACCGGGAAGCCCTAAACGCTGCTAAAGGAAATCCAGCAAAAAACCATTAACAGCTGACTTAAACGCCTGCAGGCCAATACGACTAAAAGCCGATGCCGGCAACAAATTCCAAATCTTAGCCGACCAGGGCACGAAGCACCGACAGAACTGATTAGTTCGACATCTGATAGCCTCCAAAGTGAAAGAGTGCGCTCCGCACGCAGCACGAGTCTCTCTCCCAAATACCTTGAGGGCAGGGAAAGAAGAATACAACCAATGCCTCTCATTATTGTACACCTTATAAAACATACATAGCTCTGTGACTCTCCTCCTCTGTGGGACAGGTTCACTAGATCATTATCAGCGCACAGCCTGCTGGCTGAACTAACAAGTTTGGTCGGTGCAAACGCCATCATGATTCGAGTAAAATGAATTCGGCAAATATATTTATTCATCCTTTATAGAGCAGGTAAAAACTTAAAATTGTGCACAAAAAAATCATCAACCGGTGTTGGCGTAACACGCAAGTCATTAGGCAAGGTTCCATTCGCTGTTCCAACATTGAGAGATTGAGGAAACTTGAGCTAAGGGGTCAATTACATGTACGAGGCTAGTTTACACGCTACGAGCTGGCTAGTTTACAAGCTGCTAGTAAACTTGCCCCGTGTCATCATGTTTGCTAGTGAACTAGCAGCTTGTAAAATAGCTGCGAGTAAAGTTATGCGTGTTCAACTTTTACTCAGTACTCGCTGGCGAGTTGGCTTTTAGCTTGTAAACTCGCCTAATACCATTATAGTTGCTAGTAAATTAGCCTCGTTTAAAGAGGCCTTCTTGACCCCTTAAGCATCTTTCAAAAAAATGTTATTCACGAGAAAAAGTATTTGAATGCCTCATTTTATCTATTTACACCATCAAAAACTTCTAAAAATGAGTGGGTCGTACAAGCAACATAGACCAGTTACCGTAACTAGGCACGTCCGATACCTAACCTAGTAAACTGACTTTTTTGGCATGTTGTGAAGTGACTTTTGGTATCGGATCGACTTCAAAATATTTATATTTCAACAATATGTACAAACTCTACAATTTTAAAATGCCAGTTACACTCACTGTCTAGTTGCTCCTGGAAGAGTATTGTAATCATCACTAGCTTACTCGCTTACTCGCCAGCATTTAACTAGCCAGTTAGCAGCGAGTTAATTATCCTCGTGTAATTGACCCCTAACGCAGAGGCCATTATGGGCCGGTAGCTACAGCACAAATCCTTCATAAGTGTCTGTTTCACAAGTGGCTGTATAGTGAGGGTGAAAACATTACTGCTGTCGTTACCGATGGTACTGACTGCAGCATTATCTTTTTATTCAATAAGTACTTTTTTGCTGCACGCAGTAAAACGCTAAGGCTCAGCATGCATGTATTGTACCGTTCCGTTGCTTCATTAGGCTAGGAAAACTCTGTAATGTTGTACTATATGACAAGCCAGAAGTCATTAGACAAGCCTTTATTGTAGTATGGATTCCAAATGAGACACTTATCTCAGATACGAAAGCAGGCACTGGAGAAATTAAATGGCAAGGACAAATAGACTGTTAGGACGCGGGCTGATCTTAGTGCTTGCAATAGCGGCTACAACACTCGAGGGAAACGAGGAAATTAGGAACAGATCCTTCACGGCGTGGCTATTAGACGATTCAACATAACTGGTCGACAAGATGAATATCTCCTCATGATGTCTGCTTGTTTGTAGGACCACACATCATTGACATGCTCCGGTGTGATAGGGAGGTGGGAAGAGTGTTTTAATTCGTGGTGAGAATTGATTCAGCGTCCCAGTGTCTTAAGTTTGAAAGGATACTGATCAAGAATGAAAACATCGACTTCACAAACGAGTTCGTCACCGAAGAGGCTCCAGGGTAAAGGGGTGGGCAATAGCCACAGCACGTGTATTTCTCCCAAAGACCATGAGGCCAGAGATAGAGGAAAACAACCAATGTCTTTCTTGTCATTTTTTTTATGAAACATATACAGGCCACCAATACTGCGCCTCTGTGACAATTCATAAAATATTCTGAGCAGACACCCTACTAGCTGAGTTAACAATTGGGCCCAGTGGAAGCAAGTGATTAGCTAAAACCGAAGCCCATAATGGGGAGCAATGCTCTAACATATAAAGGGAGCAAGCGTAATATCATTTACGGACTACATCATTGTTACAAAACACAGCATTAACTTTAAACAGGAACCCAACCTTACTAGAAGCACGAGACACCTAATACAGTATGCGCATCAAATGTAAGCTTCTCATCATCGATGACACCGAGGCTAGACACCTGAAAGGCAGTTTCATCTATCTTGAGAGGTGGATGCTGGGGTACTCCTGATTCAGTGCTGATGTGGCAGCTCTTCCATCCTTATTCCTTTTCTGTTTTTGCAGAAGTGATTGACTAAGCATATCATTTATCGCCTTTTTTCTTTACTTAGCTACTGTAATGATGAAGGTATGGGTTTCAGAAAAAAAGCTATAGACGGAAAGTTAGTACTTGTGTGAGTATCGATGCATAGGAGGAAAGAACTGAAAATTTTTTCTAGCAACAGAGAGAGCAAATGCTGTTCACAAGCGGGGAGTTATTATGTTCTTATTACCTAATATCAGCATAGAAACTGAGTTTTTCGTTAGTTTGTATAGCAATTGAACTAGTTCAGTCGTCATTTATAGATGACTGTTGGTATATATTTATGCAGGGTAAAGTGTGCTGGAGGCATATTATATCCCATAGCATTTTTGTTATGCATGATGCATATAGTTATTGAGTTATTTTGGAATTAATTTCCAAATTTGTACTACTGAATACTTCAGGAAATTCAACCAAAGTTTGAATTAAAAATTTTTTCATTTCTATCAGACAACACTATGAATTCGCTATCATAGGTTATTGAAGCAGGAGATCTTTTGATCAAATGGAGAAATGTCTGTTTTTGTTCTGAATAAGTCATCTTCTGATTGGAGCTCGTGGGATACACAGCTAACACCAGTTTTTACTTTTTAATAAACTAAAATAGCCTTAAATGTTATGATAATACCCTATCTTTCGAACATTTTCTGAACGCTTCTCTTTTAGTTGCAAAACAATAAACAGTAGATCTTCGTGCACGTACGTATCAGCCATAGTAACTGAAAGTTGGTCACCTTTTACCAATGTTTCTACGCAGAGTAAGCAACAAAATGATATTCTGTCACCCTATGATTCGTAATAAACTGCATATGTCATACTGCCGTAACTATTACCCTAGTGTTTTTAGGATGAGCATAAAATTGGAAAACACAGTTTCAAGAGACGCTGAAGTAAGAATGCAAGATAATGCTACCTTGGAAGAACATACAGCTAGAGTTATCGCTGTGGGGAAGAAGTGGAGTGAATGGGTTTTAAGAGCTTTCTAGTCACGCACAGTTAATGCTCACTCTATGGAAGTAATAAAGTCTGCCGAGAATACAGGACTGTTCTCCACTTTGGATGCCGAGAGCGAGAAAAAAGCTTAATCAATTTCAAGCTGTCACAAAATCGTTCACTGTCAGAATTCGAGACTAGCAAGAATATGAATATATGTATGTACCACAAACGACTTAGCTGTCTCCAGTCTTATTCAAGACAACGAAGATTCGAGCGCTTTACAATTATATATCATAGGTTAAGAAGATTCTGGAAGGTATCACTATGAATGTGAATGAACGTAATGTTGCCAGACACTCAGAAAGTACTGAAGGAACTTTGAAGTACGCAGTCCAACCAGAGAAGCTGGCAAGGCCGTGGCGACAGAATATTCTAACAGCTTCACTGCACAGGAAGCAAGACTGCTTAACAAAACGCGTCGATATATTCTAAATTACGCTGATATGAATATAATAGAAGTAAAAGAAGTTTACTGGATTCTCATTTAAAAAGAATTCATGATAGACCAGCGGTCAGCGGTTACGTGCACTGTGGAGATCTTTTACTGCTGGTTCTGTCTTTGGTCGCTAACTGCAACCCAATAGATGAAACCCAGCATCGTGCCTCCAACACACGTGAGGTAACGTGCGCAACTTCACCTGGAGTTTATCCAAAAATTCGCAAAATTAGAAACTTGAAGTGTATATGCGTTAGCAAGTCATTACAATCCGCGTACAAATTACTGCAGTGAAGATATTTCTGCCACGGTCTGAAGATTTAATTTCATATACGATAGTGCTTTTATGTTTTAAAACAGAAATGAAGAATAATCTTCTGCTAATTGGGTCGAGTTGCTATGATCCTCACTCACTGCAGAAGATTTGGAGCAATATTATTTTATGTGTAGCTTCTAGCCATCATCAAGAGTACTTCTCTTTGCTGTTGTCATCAATGTTCTAATGAAATATACAAGTCTTTGTACTCTGGGTGCTACCCAGCTCTTTCTGGAACAATCTCTACGTCTATTAAGGTAAAGTTAAAGTCAACTCGACCGTACCCTCCAACTGGGCAACCTGCATACACTAGTTTGTGTTGCAGATATAGACCAACAGGCCCCAGATAAGCATACGGCTGCAGTTGAACAAAGATTGTCTAGAGCTATATCGCCAGTGGAGGAAGACTCCATGCGACAATATCTGCGTCCCCCAACCTTCCTCATTACTAGGGCATGTCAGTAAACCCACGGCAGTATGCAAGCCGGATGCTGACCAATCACATCAAGCGCCGCCAAGAAGATGCCCAACTGGGAACGAGGCACGAACCAGCGATCTTGAGAGTCAAAGTCAGACACTTTAATCTGCTGCTACTGCGGGTCCATTCTTTGCTTCTGTCTGAGATGAAAAATTAAATTTCAATTACACAAAAGGTTTTTTAGCTTCTTATATGCAGTTGAACACTTGTCCTTCGCATTTCGTACAGACTGCATCGCTATAGTATCTTTCTTCTTTGTTCTCTTTGGGAATTCAAACGTCATATTATATGTTTCTGTCACAGGTCTCCCTAATTACTGTGTAAATAGATGTACTTCAAGAATTTACTATTTTTCTCATTTTTTTTAAATCCTGCCATCTGCAAATTTGTGATATGAGATCAAATTAAATTGTATATTAGAACGCTTGATTAAAAATTATAGCAAACCTCCTCTCACCTGAAGCCTGTATAATTTGGCTGATGTCAGTTTTGTTCGTCACTGTCAGCGTCAGCAGCTGACAGCACAGCTGTTAGATACCTTACTAGTTCAAGTAGCTCAACTGAATGAAAGTTAGCGTGGCACTCGAGGACTTATTTTGAAACTTAGGCATAGTGAAGAATAGAATATCCAATTTTTCTAAGTACATCCGTCATATAATTAAAGAGTTTCTTCCGCAATAAAAAGGTTAAATTAGAAGTGGCAGCACACCCCAACTACGAAGCCAACATGCTGGAATTCGCACTCTAGACAAATCCCATCGAAGACCCGGAGGTGAGCACGGTTGCAGTCGACCTCAATTTGCGTCATAGACTGAAGGCTCATATGGTAACTGAGTCTCTACCATAGAATCACCACATCCCAGTGGACTACGAATGATTGAAATGCTGACGCTGCAGTGCTGAGTACCAGGACTTCCCTCCCTTTGCTTGGAACAGAGTGCCCGGCTTTATGACGTGAGTGCAGCGAGATCTTTCTCTCACTGAGCCACTATGAAGTATGAAAGATATAAACCCTTGATAATGGGAAACGGCGGGCCTCATTCTTTTACCATTCCCGGAAGTTGATTGGGCAACTCAACTTAATTTCTGGAGTAAAAATTCAATACATAACAGTATACCGTCAGCCAACTTTGCAGTTTTCTCTAAGGAAATCCGTTCACTCGCCACGTTTTGTTTTGGTTGCACGTGATGCTTGGTCACAATTGGTAAACTTATGAGATATCGCACTTCTGAATATCGGGTGACCTGAGGACCCTTCAGTACTTTAGATGAAGGTAAAGTCAACTTAACTCTTCCCCTAGTGGGAAGGCATATGTACTAGCTCGTGTTGCAGTTGTTTTTGCTGCTAGCCCATAAGGAGAACGATTGCAGTCCATCACAAGTTGTCAAGAGCTGTGGTGCCAGCCACGGAAGGCCCTACGCTACCTACCTGCTCGCTTCTTCCTTATACATTCCTGTCTAGGATCAGTACCCAGGCCGGTCACAGCTCAGCAGTTCAAGCACCCGAAAGAACTTGTCTACTAATGGGAGAGAATATATGTACTAAATCATGAACGTACTTTAAGCATATGTTCTTAGAACCAAGCTTTCAACAAATCCCAAACTACTTGTTCTAGCATACTGAAACTGATCTGAATTTGTTCTGGAGACAATTTTAGGTATATCTAGATACAGTTGAGTTAAATCCAAGTTCAATATCCATATGCTGTATGCTAATGACCATTCTACTGGAATGGGCTCGTTACCCAAATATGACATACTGTATATGCTCCACTAGCGACCGTGACAGTGATGTCCTGTGTTGAAGGATGGATGCTGTTTGGGGTACGGCACCACTCTTGAGTTCTGCCCCAATGTGAAGTTCTGCTCCCACGTGAAGTTCTGCTTCCACGTGAAGTTCTGCTCCCACGTGAATTTCTGCTCCCACGTGTGAAGTTCTGCTCCCACGTGAAGTTCTGCTCCCACGTGAAGTTCTGCTCCCACGTGAAGTTCTGCTCCCACGTGAAGTTTTGCTCCCGTGTAAAGTTTGCACTAAATTTATAGTACCCTGCGCCCGAGTGCAGCCCTGATCCAGTGCTGCTCACAGTTTAAGTTATGGACTGCTGTATTAGCCTGTGAACTGGGCTGCTACAGTGCATCCCGCTCCCTTTTCTTTCTGAAGACTTGTATCTCTACACTGGCCCATATGCTCAATCTGCCGGGGTTTTGTAGCGGAGATACACCGGTTCAATATCTACAGCGCCACTGCCGTCTAGAACAATCTGTGCGCAAACCTACCCAACTCCGCTGCTGGCTTCACCGCTACTGCCTGGTCCTGGCTCCTTTGCAAGAGATTACCAGGATCATTCCATACCCATACCTCTTGATAATTACGTTAAGTACCTACTTTCTTTCTTTTATTAAAGTTTGTAACTTAGTCGGAGTTTTGACTGCCCTGCAACCGTTTGGCGTTCTGTTTTTGCGGGCTGTCGCTGACCACCCCAAGTACAGTTCTATGGAACTTCTGCTTAGCCAGTCCAAGTTGGCCTCTACACCATTTGTATAAAAATTTCTTGATTTGAGACTCATATCAGTTACAGTGATTGCGTGAAACCAGTAATTTCGTGAAATCCCTGAAAATTTCAGTCAGTTCATGTAATGCCTGCTTCACTTAGGCATTTCACAAAATTACTAAAATGTCTAGGAATTTTTACACAGATTCACTGACGATGATAATAATAATAATACCAGACTCCTGAAGTCATTATTATTTGACCTTTGCTTTTTTCATGAAAAACAGCATATATCAGCAAGAATATCAAAGCGTGTGTGTTGTTCATTCCATAAATAAGATATTAGCAGTATGATGCCAGCATGATAATTGTCCGGACTACAATACTTCTGCTGTTCGCAAATTTAAAATAGACTTCAAAGATCGGTCATACCAATCTTTTGGACGTGTTTACTAAGCTCATCTGTCGACACTAACAAGATTATTTAAGCACACCTAGCTGTTCACTCGCTTAACTCCATTTACACTAATTCAAATTGACATGAACTTTCAGCATGAGGTAAAACTCTTTCTCGTCAACACGGTAGCCGCATGCTTGATGTCGCAGCTCTATATACCTTGTGTTGCTCGTTCGAGGCCAACCCAGGTACGCGAGCTTTTTGCTTATCTAGGTGTGATGAATCGACAGTTGTGTGCATGCACAACGCCGTGGTGGAACTTACCTTCCTCAGCGATGAGAGGGGGGGGGCGCAGGCCATTTGAACCTTCCGTCAAATTGGCGCCATAGTTCTTGGTGACCCGTCGTCGACTGCAGCCGCACTTACTCCTCTGCGGCCAGTGGGCCTATATCTGCAGCACGAACTTGTGCCTGTGGGTTTCCCAAATGAGGGTGCGGTCTATATTGAATTTACCTTTACCTGTGTATAGAACCCAAAGCATGTCTGTCTGCCTCATAGACCTAGTATGTGCAGACACCGAGAGTATCTATTCATCTTGTAGACTCGCAATGTTGAATCTTCTTATAGCGATGTCTTGAAAGATGTTTGTGTTTTTCCCTCGGGTGCAGAGAATCTAACATCACCTCGCAACTCAACAGCCTGCATTTCCATGCTATTTTTATTTGTTCGAAGCCTGACTTTCGTGTTCGAACCACAAAAAAAGGCTCGTCTAGATGCCTACTGGTTTATGATAGCAAGGCATCACAGACTTTTTTCAGCTTAATGAAGCAACAGTACGGCACTATCCATGCATGCTCAGCCTCGACGTCTCACTGTATGCCTCGTCAAAAAAATTAATTGAATTAACAGATAATGCTTTAATTAGTAACATCGGTATTGACGGCAGTGATGGTTTCACCCTCTCTTCACAGGAATCTTTGACGCACTGAGGCTTGTGAAAATTGTTTGTTGTAGGTACTGACCTTTTTTGCATCTGCGTTACCGAAAGCATTCACAATCTCTGTGTGTTTGCACAGCGATTGGAACCTTCACATGCGACTTTCGTCTTCGCCTGCAGCGTTTGACGATATTTTATTTACGGCAATTCATATTTACCAGCAGCATAAAGGTTTATCAAAAATATACTCGCAAAAATTCGTTCTATTAAAAATGGCATTCACGTTTACCAAAACATTCTTATTAATATAGTGCAGTTCTAAGGTGTTTATTCAATAATTTCCTATTTTAAATGTTAAGTATCATGTTGACCTGTAAAATACAAAATTATTTGCATGGGTTCGTGGCAGTGCCCGTTGCGGTGTTTGTGTTTGTGTTCGTCCCTTGACGAGCATTTCGGCCTGTGAATGGGCACCCACAACCCGGGAATCCAATTCCGGGAATGGAACACATGGCAGAAACTTTGACAGTAACGGAGGTGTTAGTAAAGTAAGTAGTCGCTGTTTTGGTGGAGAAGGCGGTTGACCAAACGGTTAGGAGCTTGCGGGCTTCGTCCTGCCTCGAGTGGAAAGGAAACTTTTCGTTTTCTGAACTGTCGGCATTACCGTCTATTGAGCTGTTCAGGATGGCGGCTACGCTGTGTTTTTCGGCGGCTTTGCGGGAAAATCGACGTAATTTCTTCCGTCGACCTGAGCACGCTGCTGGGGCCATGACTGTTGAGAAATTAACTAATATAGATATTGATTTAGATATTTTATATATACTCGGATACAAGTATGAACATTGTACATATACACTAGATGCACTGAACCCGAATGGATTTATGTTACAAAAAATGTAAATATGATTTTTTACGTTAGGCACAATACTAGTTGTGATTAGGGAGTTAAATCGAAGAAAGATATGGGAACTGCGTCTCACACCAGGAAATATTGCATCTTTTCATTTCGAATAATTAACAATAAAAATTAATTATATCCATTACCATGGTACAAACTGCTTTACAAAAGAATCAACAAATTAAATACTATTCCTTCCCAATAAGCGAAGATGCATTTAACAGAGAAACTAACCATTGCAGTCGTCAATAATTATAAAATCATTGTGTTCAAAGATGTCTGTGTAACACAGTAAAATTACATGTATGGATCTTGTCATCAGTAGCGCCGGCTGTACTCACCGAGCAGCAGGTACCAGGGCCGTAAACGTACCCAGTACCAGCTGATATCCGACACTCAGCACAGTTTCCGAGATAGAAGAATCTGCACAGCTAACTTACTGGACTTCTATTTGAAAGTTACGGAAATTAGTGATGGAGAAACGGGTATGAACCTCGTTTATCTAGACTTCCAAAAGGCTTTTGACAAAGTACCTCCATCAACAATTGATGAAAAACTTCGAAGCTTCGTGCATCCATGGGAACGATTGACGTTTGATCCGGGCATGGCTCAAAGGTCGGTGGCAGCAAACGAAGCTGCAAAGAGAGATGAGCACCTTCTCGCCCGTCATTTCTGGGTTCTATAAAGTAGCGTGCTTGGACCACTTCTAATCACAATTTACATCAATAATCTTTATTTCAATATTCGCAGCAAAATCAGTAAATTCGCAGATGACACTAAACCAGGTCATCCTGCCACAAAAAGACTGAGCTCCAACAAGAGCCCGACCACCACATTGCATCTAGCAGAACGTGGCAGATGAGTTTTAATGTCGACAAATGTTGAGTATTCGCGCAGGGACGGAGAGCGCTTCGACCCAATTGAAAATAAACGAGATACAATTGGCAGCTGTCACCCAACAACCGGACTTGGGAATAACTATTACAAAGAAACTACAGTAAATTGACATAATTTTGGATATAGCAAGCAGAATACTGTGATTCATTACCAGAAATTTCGGGTACAAATCGAAAGACATAAGTACAGCATTTCCTTGAACAAAGCACTGATGCGATCGCAGTTAAAATTTGCTGTTCAATCACAATCATATCAGTTCAACGGTATCGATAAAATGAAAAGAATCCAACGCAGAGCAACTATATTGATACCTAGCTGCGAGACACGCCAAACGAGTTCCGTCTATAGGAATTGGGTCTCATCCCCCTAAAGCAAAGACAACTCAGGGGGCAACTAATAGAAACATTCAAATTTATAATCAAGTGACAACGTACTTACAAGGGGACATTTTGAGAGAGGCGTGAATGATCTTCTGCTAAGCAACGTTCAAAATCTCCAATACAAGGCTCGAAGAACTACCAAAAGCCAGCAGTTCTTTTCATATTTCACAGCGAACATCTGCATTAAACTCTCCTCCGAAGTTTTATAAGTACGGGGACAGTTACGCCTTCAAAAATCATCTCGATAACATTAGGTGAGACACCCTCCGCAGCGACGAACACCTCCTCCAAAAGTCACAAACTCTCTTAGTGGCCAAAACCTCAGAAGTCGCCTTAATCTGCAATCCATTCTTTTTTTTTTGCCCAGCTAAAATAACGTCTCCAAGCTCCCCGGATCTCCAGCAAGAAATCGTGCTTGCAGCAAGATCGTCTCTTTCGTTGAGACTTTCTATTTTTCTGAAATATATCAGTGATAGTGACACAATAGCAATAGCTCAGAGTGGGCCGGAGCGTTAGTTCCGGCGTCTCACAGGATATTGGGCCTGTTGAACCGTCTAATCTAATCTACTCCCCCTGTGTAGCAGATAACCGGGACAGTAGGTGTAGCAGGTAGCCGGAATTGTAGGTACTCACCTGTGTAGCATGTGGCCGGAACTGTGGATATACGTTAATTCGTCTAAGGTACAATTCATCTAATCGCAATTCGTCTAATAACAAGTTCGTCTAAGGAACAATTCATCTAATCTGCATCAGCGGTTGATTAAAATAAAACATTTTCTTTATATACCTACTACCATTAACCAGAAGTAGCTACCTTATGTTTGGAGGTATTCGGTAATATAAGGCGAACACACCCTGATCAACAAAGAGTCGACTAAAAGATTATAAAAAAGCTTGTGTTGATAAATGTATAGACGCACTAACCTAAACCAACTAACTATAAACTAACCTAACCTTACCTAATCTAAATTAAAATAGCCTAAGATAAACTAACCTAAAATAACCTAACCTAATAACCTAACTTAGCCTACATTAACCTAATCAAAACAAAACTAACCTAACCCAAACTCACCTAACCTAAACCAAATTAACCTCACCTAAACTAACCAAACCTAACCCAACTTAAGCTAAACAAATCTAGGTATATTACATTATTTTTTATTCATACATTTATAAGAACGAGATTTTTTATAATCTGTTAGTCGACTCTTTGTTGAGCAGGGTCTTCTATTATTGAATACTACCAAACTTAAGGTAGTGGTTTATAGTAGTAGATATAAAGAGAAAATGTTTTTTTTTTTATTCAACCTCTAATGAAGATTAGATGACTTGTCTATTACATGAACTTGACATTAGACGAACTGCGATTAGATGAATTGTTCCTTAAAAGAATTTTCCATTAGATTAAACATGTTTAATCAAACGAATTGAGTTAGACGAATCTACAGGCAGCCCGGAACTGTAGGTACTTTTTACTTTTACTCACCAGCGTAGCAGACTAGCAGGTAGCCGGGATAGTAGGTACTCACCTATGTAGCAGGTAGCAGCTGGAACTATAGCTACTCACTTATGTAGCTGGCAGCCGGAACTGTATTTACTCACCTGTGTAGCACGTAGCAGGGACCGTAGACGTAGTGAACGACAGCTTGAACTTGGTGGTGGTGACGTAGCTCGCCCACAGGAACAGTCGCTCTGCAGCAAAATTTCAGATGTTGTTCACATTGTTGGAAGCATATGCGATTATAGAGCATTCTGAGACGGCATACCTCTGCCAAGCAGGGCAGTCTTAAAGCAAAATTCAAGTTGGTTCAGAAACTATTGTTTTTGTTTCAACAGCACCAAAATTAATTATTCGTGTCTACTGTTAATTACTATAGGTATTGTAACTTCGTTGAAGAACCGTTCATAACGTTTTTAGTTATGTCGCTGACCAACATTTTGATACACATTAATCAAACACACAAACGGGCTAGCCGATCAATACCAAAATTTATTCACTTGTATCTTTTAAAATAACTGAAATTCCAGTAAATTTCATAGAGATGCATTCGTAACTTTTTTACTTATTTTGCCAACATGCAAAAAATAAACATTACTACGTTACTCTTAACATCTTTATAATTTTAGCAATTCCTGTAAATTTCGTACAGATCCGTCCTTATTTGTCTAAGTTATCATGGAGACAGACAAACAGTAAGACAGACGAACACCACAGAAGCATAACCTACTTAATTGGCCGAGGTAATTAAATGTGCGTTGTTTCGGTAACCCGCGACCCGTCTGTTTGTGGCTAGATAATGAAAACTGAACCATAACAAAAGCAACTACATTATGAGAAGTGCCTATTCTGGTAGTCGAGGTCGCTGCTAAGATATGGTGAAAGTAACTGTGAAAAATATCAGTTAAAAGGATCGTATGTGAAATGTCAGTAGAAGAATAGCAAACTAAAGATGACCATGGATAAAATAATGACGGCCGTGGCTGGTGCGTGCTGGGATAGGAGAGCTGCTGAGAGTAAGGTGAACTAGATTAGGCTAGAATCGACAGCTGGTAGGAGACGGACTAATAGGCCCTTTCCCAAAGAGAAGCTGATACTCACGCTCCGGGGCTCTAGCTACTGTAGTGGTACATGAAACCTGTCTTGCGGCATGAACCGCAAGGCAGCTAGTAGGGAGAAGAGTGCCCTACCGGGGGTAGCACCGTTTGGGTGCTTTTCTCCTTACTGCAGTAACGTCACATAACAATGAAGTTGTGCGAGTAGGTGACCTCTAGGTAGAGCAAGGAACATTGCAAGATACTGTTCGTGTAGCGATACGGACCATGGAACAAAGAAAGTATGTGAATGGAAATTCATTGTAGATTACGAAAAATAATAAGGAAAGGAGCATCGCAGTTCCTAAGCCCTTAGCTTTATTTTGATCGAGGTCGGGTCATCTTGGCGGCTCTTTGTCATACTTCATTGCTATGGGAAGCGTCTTAGGGACGAGTTAGCCTAAATTCTACAGATGAGGTTAGTCAGTGAGAATTATCAGGTTAATTTCTTTCTACATAGTATCCAAAAAGAGGAGAAGCGTACGCTTGACCCGTCATTGTCTGCTGACTAACAAGAGTATCCTATAAATCCGACCAGCAGGTACCACTAGCGTACTTCAGACATATCATTCCGTGCTTAAATTCATAGATTAAGACTCTTCGTATACCCTGCTTGGCTTAGATCAGTTTCGTGCAACAAAGGAGATTTTAGGAGGACCTTGTCATCCAAGCAGACGATGTATGCTACGTTTTTCACTTGATGAAATTAGAATCAAATATATATTTGAAATAAATTTTGTTGTAATTTTAGCGTATGCTGGGCAAGTGACTACATAATCATATGATTGCTTCTATAACTTCCCTAATCTTCTGTCTACAAAAGTATTACCCATTACCCGTATCTGTGGAGGATGTTGCTCCCACTGTTTGTCAAGAAGATATTGAAAAAGAACAGACTGAATCTGCACTGACGACTTTGGGGGGAAGTCTGTTTAAATGTTCACTATGAAATATGGGAAGAACTGCTGGCTAAGAATACCTACTTCTACGATCTTTATAGTTGAATTTCTGGCCGCTGCTTCGCAGACTACAATTAACCTCTTTTTCAGGAATTCCCGTTGTAGGCACGTCACTGAAACTATTCAAGTAGTTGAATGTTGCTATTACTTGCCCCCTGAGTCGCCTTTTTTCGGTAGATACAAATCCCATTTCCTATCTCATTCCAGCTCGCACATGAAAGTGGAAAGCACAGGTGCGGTCCATAAATTACGTGCGAAGCGAATGTCCGCTCGGCAGATGAGCTTACGGTTGTATTGTGTGGCCCCGTCATAAGCAGAAATAGGATTTGTGGAAGAAAACACTCAAATAGCAGAATAAAATACAGAAATTACCTTTCTTGTCCTGTCGCTTATATTTCTCAGTTTCCTTTCGAATGGCGTCCCCAGGAGTGAGTTTGAGTTCCGCTTGCCCTTCTGACTCCGTCGCTGTCACGGTAGCTCTATTGCTTGATTTTGCAGCGTCAGCAGTGACGTCACGCCTGCCACTGCCGTCGTAGCTCTCGATTGGCTCAGGCACGTCACCAGCATTTGTCTCCTCTGCAGGCTTTACTTGAGCTAATGGCAGGTCTTCAGCGCCAGTGCAGCTGACCAATAGCGTGGCCGCTATAATGACGTCACGGCATCCTAACACCATCTGTTGATGGGAAACAAATTTCTTACCAACTGCCTATACTACCTATATGAGCATTCATCTACCGCATTTAGACTTTAAATGTTGTTTTAGTAGCAAAACTTGTCACTTGTTACTCCCTTATTCGCGTCTGGCCTTCTTCTATCACTTCGCAAAACAGTCACTTTCACGCATGATATGCACTGCACTAACTAATCTTACACAGCACAAGTGTGTGTTTGTCACCCGTGAACGAAGTGACAGAGGTGTTATTGTTTACGTTGAAGATTTAAGTATATATAACTATATTTGTGTGTCTTTCCATTTGAGAAGTGGTACCTTACCTTGAGTACCTTACCTTGTGGGACTTTGAAAGAAGTCCAGATGACTTTCCTCAAGTCACCCCACGTGTGTAGAGTCACGCTGGTAGGTGTCTTCTATGGGACCGCAGTTTACCAAAGTGAGTGCCGGCAGCAAAATTATCTCCACAGTGCACGTACCTGCTGACCGCTGGTCTATTAGGTATTCTTCTTAAAGAAGGATCAAGTAAATTTTTTAATTCTATAATTTTGATATCAGTGGCGTTTCAAATATGCCGAGGTATTTTGTTAAACAATTTTGCTCTCCGCACGGTGAAGCTATTAGAAAGAGTAGAGCTATGCTCATAAATTTTTGCAGGGAGTCTGGGGGTTGCCCTCGATGTTACCTACGTTAAAAAATTGGGTTAAGCTAGCCATAAAAAATGACGGTGATGAAGTTTGCTTTCCATCCAAAAACAGGTCGAAGGAGTTGAGCTATGTCCCTAATCTTTTGCAGGGAGCCTGATGGGTTTTTTTTAAAGTGACTCATGTCAAAAAACTAGGTTTCGCTGGCCAAAAAAAAGGACGACGATGAAATTTGCTGCCATCGCTGGGGATGGTCTTACACCACGAGGTGTTCTACGTCAATAATTATTTGTACTTATATGTTGTATATATACCAATATATCTACATTTAGCTGCTTTCGTAGTTGGGGAAGTTCTTTAGGTTAGACGCAGCCCATTGGACTAAATGAGTTGTGCTGAGTTACACAGAGTGTTTTAGGTTGGACGAAGAATGCTAGTTTGGATGAAAACTGAAGTGGGTTATAGTAGCATATTTAAGGTTTGTTATACGTTAGAATGAAAAATCATTAGATATCCTTGGATTTTTTGAATGGCTCGTTGGCTATAACTATCGATAGCTGCTGTTTGACAGACAGAGAGACTCACACAACACAAATGGACGGTCATCATTAAAATTCAATCGTCTGTTTTGTCGTGACATATCCTAACATGTCATTTGAAGTTAATGCAGATCCGTAAATAACTTTCCGAGTTATGATGCAAATAGACAAACAAAGCGACTGACACGGGAAACGCATTACCTCCTCGGTGGACGCAATAAAAACGATAATATATCTTATGAATAACTATACTAAATGTCAGTAGGCTTTACACAAACTCACAGCCAACGTACAGGGAAGCTTGACCTCCCCGCCAATGGTCTGACAGACATTGAGCTCCAAAGAGACATTGCTTGGCTTCTGCAGTCTTGCACGCTTTGCTACAGCGGACTGTTACTAAAATCATCAACAATATAACCAACACCTTCGTGTGTTTATTTTTTATTTATTTAAAGACTTATATATTTATATGATTATATATTTGTATGTTTGGCGTCATGCTTTTAACTGAAGAAATAGGCGGAAAATAGGCCACGTTGCAAATTTTGTAATTAAATTGCGTTTTCATGTAGAGCTATGACCATATTGCAGAAGATAGCAAAAGTTGGATCCTTATTGCTTTATCTCAATGCACTTCTTACTTAAAACACTTCTTGAAATAGAAAACATTAAAGATATTTGCAGCTTCTCTTAGCTCTGCCGAGGAGTCTGATTCTGATAACTTTCTCCATCAAAATACGCGTTTGCTCTCAGTTCACAACGTATAAATCCAATTGATGATCAACGAAGTACACGTGAAGCGATGATTTTTCTCGGGGCAATAGACGCAAATTCAATTCAATTCAGAAATGTTTGGCTGCTTGTTAAGGTAAGATATTACTGCATGTCAACTAAAGTGAGTGACGATCATTCTGCTTAGATGAATTGAAAGACTGCGCACTCATCTCTTATGATAGCTTTAGTTGGCCGCAGCAGCGTATCCTCCAGAAGCATATTAGTAATAGAAGCATTCCAAATGAAGACGGGTCTTTGCAAATTCTAGCTGCTGTTACTTTTGACAGCGCGGGCACTCTAGTACTACTAATAATAGCAATGTTAATGAATAATAACTGTAGCTGTAATAGACTCCACTTGCTCTACGCCGAGCAGAAAGACACTTGTTTGGACGGGATCAGTTTCGTGCCAATTAGTGCTCACTTCACCAGCATTGTCCAGAATTGCACAGGGTAGATGCATGTTTGATCTGCCCACCGCGATCTAGATAATCTCATTTGATTAGTTATTTTCTACTCCTAAATTTCAGCCTGAAAATTTGATCCACTACTTTACATACGATGGCATGCATACGTTAATCGTAAACCAATTTCATCCCTAAGAGTCTTAGTAGAAGAGTTAACAAGGAAGTACAAGGTCCTAAACACTGGCGTTTGTCTTACCATTGAGATTCGCGAGTATTCTACGTGTGACGCAGGCCTGAAGAAACAGCTCTTAAGTATTCTTTCCTTCTGTTTTTACACAGGGTTACGTAAAAAGCTCATATTTCGCTTTTTCCACTGCTTAATTGCGTCCAGGGCAGATGATGGACTGGCTTTCCGAAAGAAAACCAACTGCGATATTATCAGCTGGAGAGTGAGTGATGGCTAAGAGGAAACAAATGAATTTTTTTTTTTTTTTTTTTGTGGTACAGAGAGCCAATTTGCCTTGGACCACGTGTATTGATTTATTGCTCTTGACTCATATCAATAATGAAATAGCATTTTTAGTCAATTTATTTATTAACCAACACTTCAAATTTATTACTCACTTGAGCATTCTGAGAGCGCATACCTCCGCCAAGCGAGGCTACCGTAGCAAAAAATTCAAATTGACTCTGAAACCATAATTTTCTTAGTATATAAGCTCGAAAATCTAACCATTTATGCCTTTGGATACTGAAAGTAGTTTGTGCAATTTTCTTGAAGATCCGTGCATAACTTTTTGAGTTATCCTGCTAACAAACTTATGGCAAACATTAGTCAAACATACAAACAAAGAAACCGATCTGCACCAAAATTGAATAATTTATGTGTTTCAACATTACTAATAACCTTTATAAATTTCATAAAGATCAATTTATTATTTTTTGAGTTATTGTGCTAACAAGCATAAAATGAAAAGCAGTGATGAACGAACAAACGGATCGCTACCAAAATTTGGTAATTTACTTTTCACTATATACCTAACAATTCATGTTAATTTCATAAAAATCCATTCATAACTTTTTGAGTTATAGCCGTCAGAAAAATGAGGCAGACAAACATACAAACGGATGAACATATCTTGACCAAAAGTTAATCATCTGTTCCTCCTAATATGCCTAACAGTCCCTGCAAATTTCGTTCAAATCAGTTCATAATTTTTTGAGTTATCTTCGTCGCAAACAGACATATAGAGAGACAAACAGGACGAAAACATAACCTCCTTGGCGGAGGTAACTAGTGCAGAATCTGCACCATATAGGAAACTTTTCTTTTAAAATTAGGTATATTCTTACCAAATATGATATTGTAATGGCGCGACCTCTGTCATCTTTTTTTTACACAGCTCCCGATTCGTCTGGGATAGCGGTTGTCAATATGGTTTTTTTTTTTCATCTTGGAGATTTTGGATAGCGGACTGTCCGAGGGGCGGGCGCGTTTGCACCCCGCTAGCCCCTTCAGTTAACTGTTCTGTTAGGCGGGAGGGCGGGATGATGAAACTCTTTGGAATCGTGGAACTGTTTTTCAACCTTGCGAATCCTCTCCGTCTCGTAGTTCTCCTCTTTTTCAACCAGTGTGCCTGCCTGTGGGGATGCGCGTGTTGCCGCTGCATCGCCTCCTTGCTGCCGGCCTACGTTATTTATCCGCACGTTCGGCTACGAGCTATGGGGATACGAGCTATGAGTCTGCGAGCTGGTCTACGAGTCGATCTGAGTTTACCTAAGAGCTAACCTAAGAGTCTATCTAAGAGATTACCAACGTTTTACCAACGTGTTTACCTACATGTTTACCTACGTGTTTAGCTAGGTGTTTACCATCGTCTTTAACTACGGGTTTTCTTGAGTGTTTATCCGGGTGTTATACCTGCGCGTTTTCTTGAGTTATTCGGTGGTTTACCTACGTGTTTACCTGCGTATTTTCTGGAGTGTTTATCCGGGTGTTTCCCTGCGTGAATTCTTGAGTTATCCGAGTGTTTCCCTGCGTGCTCTCTTGAGTTATCCGGGTGTTTCCTTGCGTGTTTTATTAAGTGTTTATCCGGGTGTTTTACCTGTGTGTTTTCTTGTGTTATCCGGGTGTTTCCCTGCGTGTTTTCTTGAGAGTTGTCCGGGTGTTTACTCGTGTTTACTGTATGTTATCTGGGTATTGACCTATGCGTTTCCTATGTGTGTCTCACCTGATTAGTTACACGTCGACTTATGCGATATCCTGGTGTATACTTGTCGGCTCATGTACGCGTTAACTTGTGCGTTTTCCTGTGCGTTTCTTCACTATTTATTTACGCCTTAACCTATGCGTCGTATGTCCTTACTTCCGTGTTGATCTACGTGATAACTAATGCGTTAACCTAAGTGTCTTCTTACGCGTTACCTACTGTACCGTGCTTATCACGCGTTATCTTCCTACATGTCTCTATTTTGCTACCTTGACATACGCAGTCCTGGCAGGCAGGTACCTTTGTTGAAACTTATGTAGGACTCTGCCACTACAATATGTATAGTAAAAAATTTTAGGTGCATTATAAAGAAATTAGTTTTTCATTTTCTGAAGTATTTAATCTACCTAGAACTGCAGTCGGAAATTTTCAGCTTGCATATTGCTACGGTATTTGTAGAGCCCGGAATTCCGATACCGAGGAAAAAGTCGAAGCATTTCGATTAAATAGAACGTAAAGTATAATAATTAGTTCTTAACAACGAAGTGTCTTCAAAACAATAGCTATCAGCAGAGTACCGTAAGCAAGTTACCATGCTTGGATTTATTCTTTTTCCCATCATGATATGAAACTAATAGAGATCAAAATTCACTGGATTCTCATATAAGAGGAATACCCTATAAGACCACTCCATGGTCAACCGTCACGTGCACTGTGGAGATAATTCCCTGCTGGCTCTCCCTTTGATGGGTGTAATTGCTGCCCAACAGAAGACACCCAGCATCGGGACTCTACACACGTGAGGTGACGTGCGCAACGTCACCTGGACTTCATTCGAGATCTCAAAATTTCGAACTTCAGGGGAAAGCACTTGTATATATTCGTAAACACATCAGTACGATCTATGTCAATGGTTCAGCAGTGCAGGTATTTCTGTTGTAGACTCAAGATTTAATTCCATAGGTATATTATAGTGCCTATGAGTTTTAACAAAGAAATAGAACAATGTTTAGTTAATTGTGTCCAGTCTTTCTGCCACTCACTCACTACAGGAGATGTGGAGCGAGTATTTTTTTAGTGTGGAGCATCTAGGCATTATTAAGGGTCTTCCTCTCTTCTGTTGTCATTACTGGTACGAGATGTACGAGTCTCTGCACTGCTGTAGCTGTCCAGCTCGTTTGTATACCATCTTTATACGTATAATTCTCCAAATTTTGTTTTTATTTTATATGATTAGACCAATTCAACTGCAGAAATGGTTTCTTCTATGCACTAGAACTCTCGTGAAGAATACGTAGTTATATTCCCATTCTTTGATCGCTCTGAAATTCTCGCATCAGGAACCCGTGCTAGCAGTCCCTTTTTGCATTCTTGTCATTTTAATCTATTTTTATCTCCTGCAGTAAATCCTTTTTCTGCATAAACGGATATACCTTAAGAATCTGATATTTTTCTCAGTTTTCATATCCTACCATTCGCAAGTTAATGACAGAATATCAAATTAGATTGTATAGTAGTAGTAGTAGTAGTAGTAATAGGCTTGAATAAAAATTACAGCGAACCTCCTCTCGCCTGAAGACAGTGAGTGTGTTTTGACTGATGTCAGTTTTGTTCGTCACTGTCAGCGGCGTCACCTGACAGAACAACTGTAAGTAACAGTTGAAGTAGCTGAACTGTATGGAAGTTAGCATGACACTCTAGGATTTATTTTGAAACTTAGGCGCAGTGAGAGAAGAAAAAGTTATCCGAATTTTTCAAGTACCTCGGTCTTATAATTGCACGCTTAAATTTCTTAGGCAGTAAAAGGTAAAAGTTATAGAGGTAGCACACCCCAACAGGGAAACCAACATTCTGTGATTCGCGCTGCAGACAAATCCCATCGGGGACAAACGGAACAACCGATCATCACCAAAATTTAATCATTTATGCCTTTTAACATTACCAACAATTCTTAAAAATTTCACAAGGATTCATTCATAATTTTTGAGTTATTGCGCTAACAAACATTTTAACAAACATAAGTCAAACACACAAGCTGACCAACCGATCATCGCCAAAATTTTATCAATTATGTCTATTATCATTACTAACAATTTCTGAAAACTTCATAAAGATTCATTCATATTTTTTTAATTATTGCGCTAACAAACATAAAATCAAACACAGCGACAAACAAACGAACGAATAAACACATCATCACAAAAATTTGATCATATATCCTCTGTAATACACCCAACAATTCATATAAATTTCATGAAAATCCGTCCAATACTTTCTAAGTACTTAACAATCCCTGTAAATTTTGTCAAAATCTGTTCATAACTTTTCGATGTATCTTGATGACAGACAGAATAACAGACAAACGTAAAGATAGATAAACCTGACAAAAACATAACCTCCTTGGCGGAGGTAACTAGATGCAGCTGAACTCAATTCAAGCATAATCTCGGTCTGCACTAAACTATCTCCAAGTTAGCATTGGAATCTCTGGCAGTTGTGCTCTCTGCAGCCATGGAAACGTCATCCATATCTGAGTTGCTCCATTTCTATAAGAATATCACTGTTATTTATATTTGAATATTACATAATAACAGTACATCAGCACTTCGTTCAAGTGAAACATATACTGTAGGTCCCATCCTCGTTGATCATGCCTCCCAGAACCCTTTTCATTGCTGCTCACAGTTGGCACGTTTTAAAAATCTTTACTCTGCCTTTCTTCTCTTTCTGGAACTTACTGCTCCCATGCGTGGTGACCTCTTGGTGACACTTTTTCGATTTTCCTTCTATTGGGCTTGAAGTTGTATAACCCTACAACGCTCAGCGTAGTTCATAGTGCATGAGCTGCTGCATGCCAGTTGTGATGCGGTATGATTTATCTTAATCATAATGCCTACTTTAATTTGAAGCTAAAAAATGAATACAAATTAAAGACTTTGCTTTAACAAGTACTTCCTTGTATTAGAATGTTTTGGAATATATGTATATCAGCAGGAATATCAAAGCGTGTGTGCTGTTTATTCCACCCATGAGATAACAGCGGCATGATCCATTCATGATGATCGTCCGGAATACTTCTGCTGGGCGAAAATTTAAATTAGACTGTAACCATCGGTCATACAACTGTCTTTTGAGCGTGTTTGCTCACTTCATCTCCCTGCACTAGCCAATTTGATTGAAGCAGTACTAAGTTTTCTCCACCCTCTTTGTGGTGAAGTGCCAGCGGCTCGGCAACGCACTAAGGGAGGCCCGGGTTCGATTCCCGCACGGAACGCTATAAATTTACACTGCAGTGGCGCATTCCAGCACCGAGAGTCGATGGGAAGTACGATGAGGGATTCTAAATTGACTCTCATCACTGGCTGCTTCTCCTGCTCTTCTCACTCTTCACATTTCTTCAAAATTCTAGATTTAAGGCTAAAGAAAACCTCGTTTGGTGTATCCACTCTAGGCGAGATAATAAATGATGTTTACTTATTTTTTTTTATAATTCCATTCAAACTGAAGACAATACATGCAATTCTTAGTATGACTGAAGACACTCTTGCCAACTCCCTGTTAAACCAAAGCATGTCCACGCTGTGTACTGCCACAAACATGAAGAGGAGCTATTCATCTAGTCGACCTGCAGTGTTGAATTGTCTAAAGCCACATCGTGAAGGATGTATTAGTATTTATCCTTGGGTGTTGTAAGCGCTATTGAACGAACTAAGATCAGCCCGCGACCTAACAGTATATTTGTCCTTGCTATTTCATTCTTTCAGTGCCTGTTTTCGTATCTATCTGAGATCAGCGTCTCATTTGGAATCCCAACCACAGTAAAGGCTCGTCTATATAGATGCCTTCTGGTTTGTTGTAGCGCAACATTACAGAGTTTTCCTAGCCTAATAAAGCAACAGCACGGTACAATTCATGCATGCTGCCCATTGCTCTCTCACTGTTAGCAGTTTGTAAAGATTACTTGAATGAAAAAATTATGTTATTAGCAGCACCTTCGGTAATGACAGTAGTAATGGTTCTGCCCCTACTATAGTCTGACCATTTTATCATGGGAGCTTAGTCGTAGTCAAATTCCTCTGTAACGGTGCCAATTCTATTGGTATTTCTGAGATTTCTCTATGTACAGGTAGTGAGCGGGGCTGAGACATTGGCAGAACAAAATCTCAGAAATACTCATAGAATTATCGAGTCCGGCAAGCGTTTGCCAGGCAAAATCACAGTCCCAGATACCTGTGGCCAAAAAACGTGGATCTCTGCCGAGAACCGCATCAGTCCCAGCGCAACAGGGAAATTGCAGTTCCCGAAAGTCAAATGCTTATGGCATACCTAAGTCCAACTCTGACCAGCCGCCACAAACCAGAATAACAAGAAGCAAGACAAACTCTGCGGG
>LQNS02276924.1:3863980-3875509 GCA_001587735.2 Parhyale hawaiensis | reverse complement strand
GTTTCTCCATTCCTCTACATCCTACTAACATAATGGCAATAGCTCATAGAGGGCCGGGGTGTAAGTCCCGGTGTCTCTTTGGGAATGGGCCTTTTGGTTCGTCTACTGCCGCCTGTCTAATCTAATCCCTATAAACTTCACCAAAATCCGATCATAACTTTTTGAGTTATCTTGGTGACAGACAAGACAAACATACAGACAGACAAAACCGACGAAAACCCAACCTCCTTGGAGGAAGTAAATATTGACAGAAAAGTAACGTAGGGTCAATTTGTAATATTACTGCAGGGTTCCCAAAATACGTAATACGTAAACAAATAATAAACTTGGCGAAGGCATCGGCATTTTTAGCTACAGACGGGCGGTTTGTATAAAAATTTCTTCATTTGAGACTGATATAAGTTACAGTGATTGCGTGAATCCAGTAATTTTGTGAAATCCCTGAAAATTTCAGTCAGTTCATGTAATGCCTGCTTCACTTAGGCATTTCACAAAATTACTAAAATTTCTAGGAATTTTTACACAGATTCACTGATAAAATACTAGACTCCTGAAGTCATTATTATTTGACCTTTGCCTTTTTCATGATGAACAGTATATATCAGCAACAATATCAAAGCGTGTGTGTTGTTCATTCCATAAATAAGACATTAGCCGTATAATGCCAGCATGATAATTGTCCAGACTACAATACTTCTGCTGTTCGCAAATTTAAAATAGACTTCAAAGGTCGGTCATACCAGTCTTTTGGACGTGTTTAATAAGCTCATCTCTCGACACTAACAACATGATTTAAGTACACCTAACTGTTCACTCGCTTAACTCCATTTACACTAATTCAAATGGACATGAACTTTCAGCACGAGGTAAAACTCTTTCTCGCCGTCACGGTAGCTGCATGCTTGCGGTCGCAGCTCTATATACCTTGTGTTGCTCGTTCGATGCCAATCCAGGCACGCAAGCTTTTTGCTTTTTGCTGATCTAGGTGTTATGACTCGACAGTTGTGTGCACGCACAAAGCCATGGTGGAACTTGCCTTCATCAGAGATGAGAGGGATGGGGGGCGCAGGTCATTTGAACCTTCCGTCAGATTGGCGCCATAGTTCTTGGTGACCCGTTATCGACTGCAGCCGCACTTACTCCCCTGCGGCCAGTGGGCCTATATCCGCAGTACGAACCAGTGCATGTGTGTTTCCCAGTTGAGGGTGCGGTCTAAGTTGACTTTACCTTTACCTATGTATAGAACCCAAAGCATGTCTGTCGGCCTCATAGACATAGTATGTGCAGACACCAAGAGTAGCTATTCATCTTGTAGACTCGCAGTGTTGAATATTTTTATAGCGATATCTTGAGGGATGTTTGTTTTTTCCGTCGAGTGCAGTAACCGCTTCTGGATAATCTAACAACACCTCGCAGCTCAACAGTCTGCATTTCCATGCTATTTTTATTTGTTCGAAGCCTGACTTTCCTGTTCGAACCACAAAAAAGGCTCGTCTAGATGCCTACTGCTTTGTGATAGCAAGGCATCACAGACTTTTCCTAGCTTAATAAAGCAAAGGTACGACACTATCCACGCATGCTCAGCCTTAATTGCCATCTCACTGTGCGCCTCGTCAAAGTAGGTAATTAATTGAATTAATAGATAATGTTTTAATTAGTACCGTCGGTATTGACAGCAGTGATGGTTTCACCCTCTCTTCACAGGAACCTGTGACGCACTGAGGCTTGTGTGTTGTAGGTACTGACCTTTTTTGCATCTGCGTTAACGCAAGCTTTCACAGTCTCTGTGTGTTTGTGCAGCGAATGGAATTTTGACATGCGACTTTCGTCTTCGCCTGCAGCGTTTGACGATATCTTATTTACGGCAATTCATATTTACCAGCAGCATAAAGGTTGAACAAAAAAATACTTGCTCAAATTCGTTCTATTAAATATGGCATTCACGTTTACCAAAACATTCTTATTCATATAGTGCAGTTCTGAAGTGTATATTCATTAATCTCCTATTTTCAAATGTTAAGTATCATTGTGACCCGCAAAATACAAAATCATTTGCAGGGGCTCGGGGTAGAGCCTTGACGAGCACTTCGGCCTGTGAATAGGCACCCACAACCCGGGAATCCAAAGCCGGGAATGGAGCACGCGGCAGAAACTCTGACAGTAACGGAGGTGTTAGTAAAGTAAGTAGTCGCTGTTTTGGTGGAGAAGGCAGTTGACCAAACGGTTAGGAGCTTGCGGGCGTCGTCCTCCCTCGAGTGGAAAGGAAACTTTTCGTTTTCTGAACTGTCGGCATTTCCGTCTATTGAGCTGTTCAGGATGGCGGCTACGCTGTGTTTTTCGGCGGCTTTGCGGGAAAATCGACGTAATTTCTTCCGTCGACCTGAGCACGCTGCTGGGGCCATGACTGTTGAGAAATTAACTAATATAGATATTAATACATTAGATGCACAGAACCCGAATGAATTTATGTTACAAAAAATGTAAATATGATTTTTTACGTTAGGCATAAAACTAGTTGTGAGTCTCACACCAGGAAATGTTGTATCTTTTCATTTCGAATAATCAACAACGAAAATTAATTATATCCATTACCATGGTACAAACTGCTTTACAAAAGAAACAATAAATTAAATACTATTCCTTCCCAATAAGCGAAGATGCATTTAACAGAGAAACTAACCATTGCAGTCGTCAATAATTATAAAATCATTGTGTTCAAAGATGTCTGTGTAACACAGTAAAATTACATGTATGTATCTTGTCATCAGTAGCGCCGGCGGTACTCACCGAGCAGCAGGTACCAGGGCCGTAAACGTACCCAGTACCAGCTGATATCCGACACTCAGCACAGTTTCCGAGGTAGAAGAATCTGCACAGTTAGCTTACTGGACTTCTATATGAAAGTTACGGAAATTAGTGATGGAGAAGAGGGTATGAACCTCGTTTAACTAGACTTCCAAAAGGCCTTTGACAAAGTACCTCCATCAACAATTAATGAAAAACTTCGAAGCTTCGTGCATCCATGGGGACTATTAACGTTGGATCCGGGCATGGCTCAAACGTCAACGGTAGCTAATGAAGCTGCAAAGAGATATGAGCAACTTGTCGCCCGTCATTTCCGGGTTCTGCAAAGTAGCGTGCTTGGACCACTTCTAATCACAATTTGCATCAATATTCTTGATTTCAATATTCGCAGTAAAATCAGTATATTCGCAGATGCCACTAAACTAGGTTATCCTGCCACAAAAAAAGCTGAGCTCCAACAAGAGTTCGACCACCACATTGCATCTAGCAGAACGTGGCAGATGAGTTTTAATGTCGACAAATGTTAAGTATTCGCGCAGGGACGGAGAGCACTTCGACCCAATTGAAAATAAACGGGATGTAATTGGCAGCTGTCACCAAGAAACTACAGCACAGTGAGTAAATTGACATGAGTTTGGATATAGCAAGCAGAGAACTGTGATTCATTACCAGAAATTTTGGGTATAAATTCAAGTTTATCTAATGGAAGATTCATCTAAGGTACAATTCATCTAATCGTATTTCGTCTAATAACAACTTCGTCTAAGGAATAACTCATCTAATCTGCATTAGAGCTTGAATAAAAACATTTTCTCTTTATACATACTACCATTAACCAAAAGTAGCTACATTAAGTTTGGAAGTATTCGGAAATATAACGCCAACACACACTGGTGAACAAAGAGTCAACTAAAAGATTATAAAAAAAGCTTGTGTTGATAAATGTATATACGAGCTATCATAACTTAACTAACAATAAACTAACATAACCTTACCTTACCTAATCTAAACTAACATAGCCTGAGCTAAATTAGCCTAAAAAAACCTAACCTAATAACTTAACTTAACATAAATTAACCTAACCTAAATAAAACTAACCCAACCTAAACTAACATAAACTAAACTAACCCAAACTAACCTCACCTAAACTAACCAAGCCGAACCCAACCTAAGCTAAACTAACCTAGGTATATTACACTGTTTTTCATACATACATTTAAAAAAACAAGATTTTTTATAATCTGTTAGTCGACTTTTTGTTGGGAAGGGTGTGTTAGACCTTCTATTATTGAATACTTCCAAACTTGATGTAGTGGTTTATAGAAGTAGATATAAAGAGAAAATGTTTTCTTTTATCCAACCTCTATTGAAGATTAGATGACTTGTTCATTAGACGAACTTGACATTAGACAAACTGCGATTGAACGAATTGTTCCTTAGACGAATTTTCCACTAGATAAACTTGTTTTAGATGAATTGATCGCACAAATAAAGATTGTTTCCGTTAAAGGTTCTAATAAGAAATAAAAAGGCAAGGGACAAAACTCACAGGAAGATCATTTTTTATAAAAACCTAAGTTGCATGAATAAAAATGAACGTTTCGATTTACAAAGTCATTATCAACATCTGTAAAGAACAAAAGTGAAGTTTATAAATTTCAGCTAATATTACTGCACAGAAAGTCTAAAAGTACTAATCTAAATCTTAATTGGTTCTAATAACAGAGTTAGGAAAAACTAAAGGTTCACTAATTGCATAGGATAAGAAGATTGCATGTCGTTGAGTTGTAGTTTCAGCCTATGTATAGAAAGAGATTCTAAAATACGCAATTCATATAGGGAGTGCTGGCTGTCCCTAAATTTATCTAGGCAAACGGATTGGTTGCACCTCTCAGCATGAGAATGTACGGACGACTGAGGAGGATTGCACAAGATATGGTTCGTACGAGGACTCCTGCCAGCATGCTCAGCCGCACGAACACGCAGTGACCGGGTGGTCGAGCCCACGAATTCTGACTCACAATGTGCGCAACAGAGTCTGTAGACGACTGAGGTAAGCATGCCTTTAGGACTCCTGTCTTTGAAGTTGAAATAAGAACCTACCGGCATCGCGGAAATGTTGGTATTTTTTACTTTTACTCACCAGCGTAGCAGACTAGCAGGTAGCCGGGATAGTAGGTACTCACGTATGTTGCAGGTAGCATCCGGAACTGTAGCTACTCACTTAAGTAGCAGGCAGCCGGAACTGTATTTACTCACCTGTGTAGCACGTAGCAGGGACCGTAGACGTAGTGAACGACAACTTGAACTTAGTGGTGGTGACGTAGATCGCCCACAGGAAAAATCGCTCTGCAGCAAAATTTCAGATGTTGTTCACATTGTTGAAAGCATTCTGAGACGGCATACCTCTGCCAAGCAGGGCAGTCTTAAAGCAAAATTCAAGTTGGTTCAGAAACTATTGTCTTCGTTTTAACAGCACCAACATTTAATTATTCGTGTCTACTGTTAATTATTATAGGTTTTGTAACTTCGTTGAAGACCCGTTCATAACGTTTTTAGTTATGTCGCTGACCAACATCCTGATACACATTAATCAAACACACAAACAGGCCAACCGATCAACACCAAAATTTATTAATTTGTGTCTTTTAAAATAACTGAATTTCCTGTAAATTTCATGGAGATGCATTCGTAACTTTTTTACTTATTTTGCCAACATGTATAAAAACAAATGTTACTACGTTACTCTTAACATCTTTACAATCCTAGCAATCCCTGTAACTTTCGTACAGATCCGTTTTTATTTCTCTGAGTTATCATGGTGACAGACAAACAGTAAGACAGACAAACACCACAGAAGCATAACCTCCTTGACCGAGGTAATTAAATGTGCGTTGTTTCGGTAACCTGCGACCCGTCTATTTATGGCTTGGTAGCGAAGACAGAAAAGCAACTACTTTGTAAGAAGTGCCTATTCTGGTAGTCGAGGTCGCTGCTAAGATATGATGAAAGTAACTGTGAAAAATACCAGTTAAAAGGATCGAATGTGAGGTGTCAGTAGAAGAATAGTAAAATAAAGATGACCATGGATAAAATAATGACGGCCGTGGCTGGTGCGTACTAGGATAGGAGAGCTGCTGAGAGTAAGGTGCACTAGATTAGGTTAATTTAGACAGCTGGTAGGAGACGGACTAATTGTCCTTTCCCAGAGAGAAGCTGATACTCAGGCTCCTGCGCTCTAGCTACTGTAGTGGTACATGAAACCTGTCTTGCGAGATGACCCGCAAGGCAGCTAGTTGGGAGAAGAGTGCCCTATACCGGGGGTAGCACCGTTTGGGTGCTTTTCTCCTTACTGCAGTAACCTCATATAAAAACGGAGTTGTACGAGTAGGTGACCTCTAGGAAGAGCGAGGAACATTGCAAGATACTGTTCATGTAGTGATAGGGACCATGGAACAAAGAAAGTATGTGAATGGAAATTCATTGCAGATCATGAAACATAAAAAGTCTATGAGTAAAGGAGCAACACAGTTCCTGAGCCCTAGCTTAGCCTCATTTTAATCGAGGTCGGGTCATCTTGATGCAAAGGCTCTTTGTCATACTTCATTCCTATGGGGAAAAGTTTTAGGAATGAGGTTGCCTAAATTCTACAGATGAGGTTAGTTAGTGAGAATTATCAGGTAAATATCTTATGACGTACATAGTATCCAAAACTAGGAAAAGCGTTAGCTTGTCCCGTCTCTGTCTCTGCTGATTTACAAGAGCATCCTATAAATCCGACCAGCAGATACCACTAGTGTACTTCAGACAAATCATTCCGTGCTTAAATTCATAGATTAAGACTCTTAGTATACCCTGCTTGACTTAGATCAGTTTCGTGCAACATGAGAGATTGTAGGAGGACCTTGGTCATCCAAGCTGAAGGTGCTATGCAACGCTTTTCGCTTGATGAAATTAGAATCAAATATATATTTTGAAACAAATTTTGTTGTAATTTTAGCTTTTACTGGGCAAGTGACTATATATGCTTCTATATGCTTCTATAACTGCCCTAATCTTCTGTCTACTAAAGTATTACCCATTACTGTGGAGGATGTTGCTCCCACTGTTTGTCATAGCCTGACTCTGCACTGACTGCTTTGGAGGGAAGTCTATTCCAAATGTTCACTATGAAATATTGGAAGAACTGCTTACAGAGAGTACTTCTACGATCTTTACAGCTGAGTTTCTGGCCGCTGCTTCGCAGACTATCATTAACGTCTCTTTCAAATATTCCCGTTGTAGGCACGTCACTGAAACTGTTCAAGTAGTTGAACGTTGATATTACTTGCTCCCTGAATTGTCTTTATTCGATAGAGACAAATCCCATTCCCTATCTCATTCCAGCTCGCACATGGAAGTCGATAGCACAGGTACGGTACATGAATTACGTGCAAAGCAGATGAGCTTACGATGAGCTTATGGCGTGTGGCCACATCATAAGCAGAAATAGTATCTGTGGAATCAAACACTCAAATAGATGAATAAAATACAGAAATTACCTTCTTTATCCTGTCGCTTATATTTCTCAGTTTCCTTTCGAATAGCGTCGCCAGTAGCGAATTCAAGTTCCGCTTGCCTGTCTGACTCCGTCGCTGTAACGGCAGCTCTATTGCTCAATTTTGCACCGTTGGCAGTGACGTCACGCCTGCCACTGCCGCCGTAGCTCTCTATTGGCTCAGCCACGTCACCAGCATTTGTCTCCTCTGCAGGCTTTATGTGAGTTAATGGCAGGTCTTCAGTGCCAGCGCAGCTGACCAAAAGCGAGGCCGCTATAATGACGTCACGGCATCCTAACACCATCTGTTGATGGGAAATAAATTTCTTACCAACTGCCTATACTACTTGTATGAGCATTCATCTAACAAAAATTTTCTGCCTGACTAACACCAGCCTCACGCTCCACACACCATCGAGCGAATAAGCAATCTCAAAGATTCATGAAAAGCAACCTGAAAATTACCCACATAAATGCTCAGAGTTGTTTTTCAGACGACAAACATGAAGACGTGAAAGCCATCATGTATGAAAATGACACTGATATTTTATGCATTTCGGAAACATGGTTTGATACCCGTTCCCCTCGCTCGTACCTCAACATTTCGAATTACGTATAAGCTTTTTTCACAAGATGGCAAAAAAACCAACCGAGGCTGTGGTGCTGCAATCTACGTAAAAGATTCTTATACGGTGGAACGAATCTTTGAAAGTGAGGAGTGTGAGGCTGTAGAAATGGTGTGGCTCTCAGTTCAGGTTGGTCACCAAAAATCTTTCATTGTCGGCAGTGTCAACAGGCACCCCAAAGCATCTGCGGAGGCGTTGACTATACTAGAAAACCTTTTCAGGAAATTTATCGTGATGAAGAAAACATTCTTTGTCATGGGAGACTTCAATAATGATGTTTCCTCCAAGAAAGATCCGCTGACTCGGCTAATAAATAACCTTGGCCTTTCTCAACTTGTGTGCACTGCGACAAGGATAACGCAAAGGTCCAGTACAATTCTTGATCTTGCTATCACAAATGATGCAGCTTCTGTGACAAATGTAGATGTCGCTCCATCCATAGCTGATCCCCATCAAATTACCTGCATTATTAACCAAAGCAAAGCCAGAAGAATTTTTCACGAGAAAGATTCTTAGAAAACCTCATGTCCGTCTCAAAACTTGGAGAAATGTACGACACAGATGATGTCAACCAGCAGGTTAAGATATTCACTGAAGGATTTATAGAAGCCCTATAGATGCATGTGCACCAGTTAAGACGGTCACCATGCGACGTCCACCCGCACGATGGATAAATGATGATATTAAACGAAAAAGTGACGAGAAAAATCAATTACTACGGCAGCTGAGATCAGATCCACACAATGCCGCTCTCCAGAATCGTGGACGCTCATTCAGCCCTTAGGATGCTCATATAGTAAATAAAGGAAAAAAACTTATACACGCCAGTCTATTATATCCAACACGGGGATAATTACATTGATATTTTCTCCGTTAGTGGTTATCTCGTGCGGTATAAATATGCGCATAATACGTTTCCCTGCTTGATCTCAATGGACTCCTATTAACCAAGTACCCTAGAATTAAACAGTGGCCTGTACTATTAAGCGATAAGTCGATTCGGTAGATCGGTTCGGTCACTCATTTCTCATAATTATGTTACTTTCTAATGGCCCTTTAACCATAAGAATAGACGCGTAAGAATATCCTATTAAATCTAACGATCCCTGTTTGAAAATATGTTCTTTATTTTTCAGCCTTGGCTTTCATGTTTAGAATTTTGCGTTCCGTGTATCTGGAGGTTGTATTTAAGGTTTAAGACGGATGCCCTGTGAATGTGCACAGGTTTGTTAAGGTTTCCCTATCGCTCCATAATCCGAGTGGCACTATGTACATTAGCACATCTTAGAAATATTTCCTCGTGTGATCGATGGGAGTCACTATCTCGACTCACATCTATGCCGTAGTGTAGGGTACCAAGGAACTCCTGAAACAGAGACTCTGGAAACAGGGAAAACCAAAGAAAGTGAGACCCCTAATACTGGGAAATATGCTAAGGGGGAGACCACTTAGTGCCGCCTGAAGTGATGTGTAGTTATTGTGGGTGCCTAAATACATTAATAATATAAAATAAAAAAATAATAAAAATAGTAATTACAAAAGGTGTCGTCAAAATTTCTTAGTAGTATATTTTAACAGTATGATTTTACAAACTCATACGACGTTACCAAGGTTATTGTTTTTACATCGTCGAGGAAACAAACATGCTATAGTAAACCTCTGGTCATCTCCAAAGTGAGTCCTCCAGGAACCAGTTACGACGATCAACTGTCCTGTCTCCTGTTTCGGGAGCTCCCCTGTACCGCCATATGTAACAATAAGTAAACACGAGTTATACAGTTTGGTACTTATGGCAACCACGTTAATTTTCTTACTTTTTACCAAATAACACCTCTGTACATTCACGTGAGTGAATGTTTTCGTAAATCGCATTGTGGTTTGAGCCGATGGGAAATGTATCCCATGTAAACGAGTAGGTCCTCGCAAGTGGCTAACTTGTAGGTTTCGTGTACAATAGAATTGTACGGCTATTTGCCTTCGGTTATATGGAGTTACACTCCATGGCAACCATACCATACATTATATTCTAAAACTGCGTGAGCTCAAACTTCACTTATACGCTTATTATTATCACGCGTTGAATTGGGCCTGGTTTTCCAATCCCATACTGTTGCAGTTTTCGATTGATAAACTCACGAACCCAAGGGCTGTCCAGCGTGTCTTCTCCGCAGGGGATGTCGCAACTAGCCGTAGTTCCTGCTGAGAAGGTTAGTTTTATAAATTTAGGTAGGTTCTCTATCTATGTTTCCCCCTTTCTGTTCCTTGAGGTGAACTGTTGAGCGAGATAGCTGACCTTCTAGTCTCTCTCGTGTGAAAGGCCATGAAAGGACCCGTGTGTCTAGTGTCTTTTCCTATTCATTGCGCCTTTTAATGCCAGTTATACTATATGGCAGAGGAGAGCCGATGTCGAGATAGGATATTCCTGATTGTGCCTCCTGGCCGGCTAACGTCACTGTGCGGATCGCCTTTTGGCGGAAACGGTGGTTAAACATATCGAAGGTATAATTATCAAATGATAATTCACTTGATGAAAAGCGTCCTATTATGAGATACAAATACATGATGATAGAATTCACATGCTTGTACTGTAGGTCGTGCTATATGTTACTGTCATACTCATTGGATAATGTTGCATGTAATAGCATTTAGTCAATCAGGTGAAATAGTGTTTAGCCATGCAGATGTTTCATCGGGAGGAAATGACTGCATTTACCGTATTTTTATGTATTAATAAAATAATGTAATGTAAATAATGCGATAAAATAATGTAATAATAAAATAAGAAGTTACCCTCAATGGCAACCATGCGTTATATTCCAAGACTGCGTGCTCCTATTTCAGTTATAAGCTTATTATTATCATGCGTTGAATTGGGCCTGGTTTTCTAATCCTATACAGGAACAATCTTGCTCCCCGCACGGTGAAGCTATTAGAAGAAGTAGAGCAATGCTCATAAATTTTTGCAGGGAGTCTGGGGGTTGCCCTCGATGTTACCCACGTTAAAAAAATTAGGTTAAGCTAGCCATAAAAATGACGGTGATGAAATTTGCTTGCAATCCAAACACAGGTCGAAGGAGTTGAGCTATGTCCCTAATTTTTTGCAGGGAGCCTGGTGGGTTGTTTTCAATGTGACCCATGCCAAAAAACCAGGTTTAGCTGGCCGCTAAAAATGACGACGATGAAATTTGCTGCCATCGCGGGGGCAGCAATACACAAGGTGTTCTACGTCAATATTAATTTGTATATATATATATTGAATACATACCAATATATCACAGATCAATAGTCCCACTCGCACCTGGAAATATCCAGGAAAGCAGCTCACAGTCTTACCCTTTTTTCGAGTTAGATAAATACTGTAGGTGGTCCCGGTACTGCATGCTTGCCTTTTATGCATTCTCAGTGCTGGTCTTGCAGTTGCGCCTCGCAATGCATGAGGTCCCAGGTTCCTATCCCGCGGACCACCTAATGTATACCAATAAATATATATATATATATATATATATATATATATATATATATATATATATATATATATATATATATATATATATATATATA
>LQNS02276924.1:3839095-3858686 GCA_001587735.2 Parhyale hawaiensis | reverse complement strand
CTGAGCTCTGCGTGCAACTTGTATTATTATTATTGTTACGAGCCCCTTGGCCAAGCTAGCTATAATGAAACGGTGTGTCTCAATCGCACTGTACAGGGGTAAGCTGTTAAATTCTCTGTACCAACGCAGCGAAAAGTTCTTTCTCTCTTGTTTATTACCTGTGCTTCTGTGTGAGATTGAGCTGCTCAATGCCATTCGTGTTTGCAGGTCTTTTAACATTATTAACAATTCTTAAAAATTTCACAAGGATCCATCCATAATTTTAGCGTTATTGCGCTAACAAACATTTTAACAAACATAAGTCAAACACACAAACTGACCAACCGATCATCGCCAAAATTTTATCAATTATATCTATTAACATTACTAACAATTTCTGAAAACTTCATAAAGATTCATCCATATTTTTTTGATAATTGCGCTAACAAACATAAAATCAAACACAGCGACAAACAAGCGAACGAATAAACACATCATCACAGAAGTTTGATCATATATTCTCTGTAATACACCCAACTATTCAAATAAATTTCATGAAAATTCGTCCAATACTTTTCAAGTTATGGCTCCAACTAAAAATAGGCAGACAAACAAACAAACGTATTGACAGATCTTCATCAAAAGTTAATCATCTGTTCCTTCTAACGTACTTAACAATCCCTGTAAATTTTTAAATTTTGTCAAAATCTGTTCATAACTTTTCGATGTATCTTGATGACAGACAGAATAGCAGACAAACATAAAGATAGACAAACCTGATGAAAACATAACCTCCTTGGCGGAGGTAACTAGATGCAGCTGAACTCAATTCAAGCATAATCTCGGTCTGCACTAAACTATCTCCAAGTTAGCATTGGAATCTCTGGCAGTTGTGCTCTCTGCAGCCATGGAAACGTCATCCATATCTGAGTTGCTCGACCTCTGTCTTTTGAGCGTGTTTTCTCACTTCATCTCCCGACACTACTCAACTTGATTGAAGCAGTACTAACTTTTCACCACCCTCTCTGTGGTGAAGTGGCAACGGCTCGGCATCACACTAAGAGAAGCCCGGGTTCGATTCCCGCACGGAACGCTATAAATTTACTCTGCAGTGGCGCATTCCAGCACCGAGAGTCGATGGGAAGTACGACGAGGGATTCCAATTTGACTCATCACTGGCTGCTTCTCCTGCTCTTCTCACTCTTCACATTTCTTCAAAATTCTAGATTTAAGGCTAAAGAAAACATCGTTTGGTGTATCCACTCTAGGCGAGATTATAAATTATGTTTATTTATTTTTTATAATTCCATTCAAACTGAAGACAATACATGCAATTCTTAGTATGACTTAAGACACTCTTGCCAACTCCGTGTTAAACCAAAGCATGTCCACGCTGTGTACTGCCACAAACATGAAGAGGAGCTATTCATCTTGTCGACCTGCAGTGTTGAATTGTCTAAAGCCACATCGTGAAGGATGTATTAGTATTTATCCTTGAGTGTTGTAACCGATATTGAAAGAACTAAGATCAGCCCGCGATCTAACAGTATATATGTCCTTGCTATTTCATTTTTTCAGAGCCTGTTTTCGTATCTATCTGAGATTAGTCTCATTTGGAATCTCAACCACAATAGAGGTTCGTCTAGATGCCATCTCGTATGTTGTAGCGCAACATTACAGAGTTTTCTTAGCCTAATAAAGCAACAGCACGATACAATTCATGCATGCTGCGCATTGCTCTCTCACTGTTAGCAGTTTGTAAAGATTACTTGAATGAAAAAATTATGTTATTAGCAGCACCGTCGATAATGACAGTAGTAATGGTTCTGCCCCTACTATAGTCTGACCATTTATCATGGGAGTTTAGTCGTAGTCAAATTCCTCTGTAACGGTGCCAATTCTATTGGTATTTCTGAGATTTCTCTATATACAGGTAGTGGATGGGGCTGAGACATTGGCCGAACAAAATCTCAGAAATACTCATAGAATTGGCAACGCTATAGAGGAATTTGACCACGACCGAACTGCCTTGATAAAATGGTCAGACTATACACAGGCACATGTGAGGGATATAGTTACTGGGTCAATATGGCCTCTGTGTAAGTAAAAGTTTCTCAGCGAACGAGACTTTAAAGTGTAACTTTTGCGTTACGCCAACAGACTTTTATTTAGCTACTTTTTTTGCTCGACTGTGAATTTCTACAAGGTCTCGAAAAGATGAATGACAAAAATTATTCAAATTCACTCTATTACAATGCCATTCGCGCTATTTTTTTTAACTTTCTCAAGTCAAAGGGCGATATTCAAGCATAGATGTACTGATGCCCTATTTTCAAACTTAAACGTTAGATGGTGCCCAGCAAAAATCTGTGTAATTTAGAAGGAGCTGGCGTTGGACCGGCGGGTTATTTAACCTTTGAGTCTCACCCCAGGCCCGCAACCCAGGTATGTAATACCGGGAATGGAGCACATTGCAGAAACTCTGACAGTAACGGAGGTGTTGGTGAAGTAAGTAGTCGCTGTTTTGGTGGAGAAGGCGGTTGACCAAACGGTTAAGAGCTTGCGGGCGTCGTCCTGCCTCGTGTTGAAGAGGAACTTCTCGTTTTCTGAACTGTCGGCAGTTCCGTCTATTGAGCTGTTCAGGATGGCGGCTGCGCTGCGCTCCTCGGCGGCTGTGAGGGAAAATCGACGTAATTTCTTCCGTCGACCTGCGCAGACTGTTGTGGCCATTGCTGTCGAAAAATTAAATAGAATAGTTACCTCCGCCAAGGAAGTTATGCTTTCGTCATGTTTGTCAGTCTGTCTATATCCATTACGATTTACGAATTGCTTGCAATGCATATGGTCCAAGCTCTAGGGGAATGTCTGTGTACATTTCTTTTTCACGGCTCTACCGTGTATTTTCCTATTCCAGATTAGGAGGACATCAAAAAACTAGAGCACATTGAGATCACATACCTCCGCCAAGCAAGGTAACGGTAACGAAAAATTCAAATTGGTGCTGAGACCATGATTTTCTCTCTATCAACATCAAGATCTAATCATTTATGCCTTTTGACAGCATAAACACTTTCTGTAATTGTCTTCAAGATCCATTCATAAATTTTGAGTTATGCTGCAGACAAACACGACAAACATAAGTGAAACATACAAACGAAAAAACTGATCTGCTCCAAAATTTGATCAATTATCTCTTCTCACATTACTAACAACTCCTGTGTGTGAATTTCATAAAGATCTATTCAGAAGTTTTTGAGTTATTGCACCAGCAAGCAAAAAATCGAACACTGTTATAAACTCACGAACGAACAGATCATCACAAAAATTTTGTCGTTTACTCTTCGTGATAAACATACCAACTGATGTGAATTTCATGAAAATCCATCCGTAGCTGCTTGAATTATGGCATTGACAAGAATGAGGCAGACAAACAAACAGACGGACGGATCTTCACCAAAAGTTAATCATCAGTTCCGCCTAACATACTTAACAATTCCTGTAAATTTCATCCAAATCTGTTCATAACTTTTTTGAGTTATGTTGATGACAGACATACTGACATAATAATAGACAAAGAGACTAACTGACAGACAGACAAACAAACCCGATGAAAACAACCTCCTTGGCGGAGGTAAAAAGATGGGTAGAACTTTCGCAACTGGTACATTTTTTGAGGGTAGCATGGGGGGGGGGGGGTCCAAAGCGATAAATTGTGGACTGATTGTTCTGAAACTTGCTCAAAATGTGTATATTTGAAAAGAAACATATTTTATCCCACAACTTTTTTGATTTCTGCCTTATTTTTGAGATATTGAGATTTATATATAAATATATATGCATATTTTGAAAATTTCAAACGAATAGAACTCAATTAGTTTTCATGCTAGAATAAATACAATGGCAGTTTTGGAATATTTGAAACATTCCAAACTAGATTACTCTAAGAGCGCATACCTCCACCAAGTAAGGCAACGATAATGAAAAAGTCGAATTGGCTCTGAAACCATGATTTCTTTTGTATCAACTCCAAATCTAATCATTGGTGCATTTTAATAGTATTAACAGTTTCTGAAATTATTTTGAAGATCCGTTCATAACTTATTGAGTTATGCTGTTAACAAACATTATGCCAAACTTAAATAAAAATGCAAACGATCCAATCGATCTGCACCGAAACTTAATCTATTATGTTTTTCAATATTACTAAAAACTCCTGCAAATTTCATAAAAATTCATCCAAACTTCTTGAGTTATTGGCAAACAAACATTATGACAAACATAAGTCAAACCTACAAATGAACCAACCGATCTGCACCAAAATTTCATGAATTATGTCTTTTAACTACACTAATAAATCCTGCAAGTTTCATAAAGATCCATTCAAACCTTTTGACTTATAACGCTTACAAGCATGAAATCAAACACGACAACAAGCACACAAACGAACAAATACATCATCACAAAAATTTCGTTATTTACTCTTTGTGATATGCCTAACAACTCATGTAAATTTCAGCTTTGGCACTGAGAAAATTATTATTATTATTTTTATTAAAACTTCACGCTTGAGCTCCCACGGACAGGTAATACAAACCAAATGAAGCAGGCAAACAAACAAACGGATGGACATATCTTCAGCAAAAGTTAATAATTTGTTTCTCCTGACATACCTAACAATCCCTAAAATTTCGTCAAAATCAGTCAATAACTTTTTGAGTTATCTTGATGACAGACAGAATAACAAACAGACCCGACGAAAACTTAACCTCCTTGGCGGAGGTAATAAAACTATAGAGCTGGATTGTTCATTTTTGCCCGCATAACATTTATTATCATCACTTAAAATCAAGTCTCTTAGTTGTTTTTCCCTATTTTTACCTCCGCCAAAGAGGTTATGTTTTCGCCGGATTTGTCTGTTATTACCTCCGCCAAGGAGGTTATGTTTTCGTTGTGTTTGTCTGTCTGTCACCAAGATAACTCAAAAAGTTATGGACAGATTTTACGAAATTTACAGGGTCTGTTAGGTATGTTAGGAGGAATAGATGATTAACTTTTGGTGAAGATCCGTAAATCCGTTTGTTTGTTCGTTGTTTTGCCACATTTTTCTCAATGCCATATCTCAAAAAGTTATGTACGGATTTATATGAAATTTACACGAGTTGTTAGGTATATTACGAAGAGTAGATGATCAAATTTTTGTAACGATCTGTTTGTTCGTTCGCTCGTTTGTCACTGTTTATCACCAGCGAACAACATGAGAGAGATGATGGTTTTGTTGAAGATTTGAGTATATATATGTGTATATATATAGCTAATTAAGGGCTTAGGCGTAAATAAGGCCGTTAGGTGTAATTTTCTCCCATTAGGTGTAATCTAACGTCCAATGAATCCTTACGTGTAAGGTTAGGTTAGGGCCAGGACTGGTTCTGCTAACGTTCCTAATAAGCTTTTCCCATGTAATAAGCTTCAAACTACGTACCAATTCACCTTAAAAACCTCAAAACACCATAAAAACCCTGAAAATCCCAGGCAGCGGATGACAGCTAATGTAGGCGTTAGTCAGACATGCCTACAGATAAACTCTATTCTAGCTATAAATATATATCTACCGGGTATTTTTTCTTTTAGGCGGAAAAATTTCCCCATAGGTAGAGAAACTCAAAATAAATCGATTTATATTGATCATAAAATGCCCAAAACTCTTTAGTTCTCAAATTGACTAAATAGGATACTAAGTGCGCGCCAATGTTAGCGCTAAATTTCATCGTGCAGCACGTTTTCAGACCACATTCCTGCACATAGGTTTACACTGTATCGATGTTGATGATTATTTGGGAGAATGACATGAGGAATATTAGGCTTGAGCCTAATGACGATCATTGAGAATGTAAAAAATCCCTTCGTGTGTAAACCCCGCTCCATCTGTGGAAAAGAATCAGTTTGGAGAATTTGGGATGCCTTGTTCTCTGCTGCATGAGCCACTCTGAAAATTGCACACAAGTTCCAAAATCTGGTGGCAGTAACCCTTGCATTTTTTAAACGGCACGGATGTAAAGTCTGACGACGCAGTGTCCGCCATACAGTGGTGTGATTACGTTAAATGCTAAGTTTGAAACTGAAAATGTTTTTTCCTGACCATGAAATATTTCCAGTTTTCATTGTAAAAATAATGTAAACCGCTTTTGTGGGGTCAGAAACGTGCTGAACTATCAAAACTAATGCTAACATTGGCGAGCACGTAGTAAAATACTTGAAGCTTTAAATTTCTTTAAGTCATTATAACTCGAAAACTAAACGAGTTTTGGGCATTTTATAATGTCTGAAAATCAATTAATTTTGAGTGTTTCTACCTATGGTTAAAATCTGTCTGCTTTGAAAAAACACCCGGCATATACTTGTATATATATTTGTCTGTCCATCCAATAAGTGGTCGAAGGAGTTGAGTGAGCTGTGTCCATGATTTTTTGCAGGGAGTCTAATGGGTTGCCCTCGATGTGGCCCTTGCCAAAAAACTGGGAATAGCTGACCATGAAAATAAAAGACGGTGATGAAATCCATTCTCCACCCAATACACGTAGAAGGAGTTGAGCTAAGTTAAAGATTTTTATTGCTGAGAATCTGATGAGCTGCCCTAGCTGTCACCCAGGCAAAAAAAAAAAAAAAAAAAAATAGGATTAGCTGGCAAGAAAAAATGACAGCAATGAAATTTGCTTCGACCGCGGGAGATAGTCTTAGGCCACGAGGCGTCCTAGTTTTAATTTTATGCTTGTTAGTACAATAACTCCAAAAATTATGAATGGTTCTTCATGAAATTCACAAGAGTTGTTAGTAACATTAAAAGAGATAAATGATTAAATTTTGGTGCAGATCGGTTGGTTGGTTTGTATGTTTGGTTCATGTTTGTTATAATGTTTGTTAGCAGCATAACTCAAAAACTCATCAACGGATCTTCAAGAAAATTACATAAGCTGTTATTGCTATCAAAAGGCACAAATGAATTGATTTTGAAGTTGATATAATGAAAGTTATGGTTTCAGAGCCAAATTGAATTTTTCATTACCGTTGTCTCGCTTGGCGGAGGTATGCGCTCCCAGAATGCTCTAGTTAAGCTAGTAATCTCAATGAAATAGAAAATGGAGAATTCAGCTGTGATAAAGAAATATTATGAGTTTTGTTAGGAATGTTTCGACGATTCCAAAACTGTCTTTGTTTTTATTCTAGTGTTCAAATTCATCGAGCTCTATTCGTTTGAAATTTCTAATTATACATATATATTTATATATAAACTATTATCTCAAAAACTTAAGCCTGAATGAAAAAAGTTGTGGGAACAAAATATGTTTCTTTTTCAGAATTACATATTTTGATCAAGTTTCAGAAACATCAGTCCACAATTGATAATTTTGGGCCCCCCTTCATGCCCCTCCAAAATCTACCAGTTGCGAAAATTCTACCCAATTTTTTTAACGTCCTCATCATCTGGAATAGGAAAATACATGGTAGAGTCGTGAGAGAGAAATGTATGTACAAAGACACCTCTCTAGAGCCTGGACTACTACCAACTCAGCAATGCTATATCAACTATTCCTTACCCTGAAAGCGAAAATGTGTCTAACTTAGAAATTAACCATTGCACTCTTTCAAATTTATCTGAACATTGTGCTCGCAGATGTCTGTGTAACAAAGTATAATTACGTGTATCTTATCTGCTAGTAGAACAGCCAGTACTCACCTGTGTAGCTGGTAGACGGGACAGTAGGTACTCACCTGTGTAGCTGGTAGACGGGACAGTAGGTACTCAGCTGTGTAGCCGGTGGACGGGATAGTAGGTACTCACCTGTGTAGCAGGCAGGCTGGACCGTAGGTACTCACCTCTGTAGCAGGCAGCCGGGACCGTACTCACCTGCGTAGCGGGCAGCCGGGACCGCACTCACCTGTGTAGCAGGTAACGGGACCTTAAGTACTCACCTGTGTAGCAGGTAGAAGGGACCGTAGACGTGGTGAACGACAGCATGAACTTGGTGGTGGTGACGTAGCTCGCCCACAGGAACAGTCGCTCTGCAGCAGAATTTGAGATACCCATGACATGTGGTGTTGGGAGCATAGTTAATATTAAATGTTCATTGCTTAGGTAACTCAGGACCCTTTTGTACATGGCTAGGTAATGAACAATTAACAAAAATGTAACAACTACATGAGATATTAAAGGTGGCTGCTAAGACATGGTGAATGTCATCGTGAAAATGGCACTTGAAAGGTTCGTGCATGAGGTAGATGTAGAATTCTAGTAGACAAAGAAAGACACCGCGGATAAGATAAGAAACTAAGAGGTCAGTTTGTACCGGGATAGGCGAGCTGCTGAAAGTAAGGCGTACTAGATTAGATTAGAAAATTATATTAAGACAAATATCAAATGTACAGCTACTAAATATAATGTCAACTCATTCAAAAACTAAACGTTCCGAGAGAAACCAACTCATCCTAAAAAAAAGAAATAAAATTTGAATTCTAAACCTGTGAATGAATATTATTTATTACTACTATGGTAAGGTGAACATAGGTGTTGTCGGAAGGAAATCTAAAATACGAATGAACCAAGGTAGTTGGAGGAGCTGGATGACAGCTCCTGTACAGTCAGCGGATGTGGGACTAATTGTGGGCTGTGTGAAGAGTTAGCAAATATTTTTTACGCCATCATGAAACTCTTTAACTTAACGACTGCCCGAATGAATTCAAACCGATCCAGTATAATCACTATGTAGATGGCACCTTCCTCATATTTAACAATCAAATTGCGTCTGATTTATTTCAGCAATATTTGAATAGCAAACATCCAAACATCAAATTCTCTGCCGAAAACCAATCAACTAATTCTTTACCTTTCCTAGATGTTGTAATAACTAACCAACACTGACCACTGGAGCTTACAGAAAACCCACATTCTCAGGCCTCGGAACAAGTTTTTTCAGTCACTCCTAAGATCAATTTAAAATTAAATCAGCAAAAACTTTACTATGTCGAGCATACCATTTGTCTTCCTCGTACCTTGCCTTTTAAAACGAAGTTGACTTTCTCCGACTATACTTCAAAAATATCGTCGGTCTGAACCACTTTCTGGACTAGTGATTGGGCAAATATTCGTATCCGCAACCTCGGAACATCCGCACATTTTTGACATCCGCAGCCGCATCTGCATCCTCGGATGCTAAGATGGTACCATCCGCAATCACAACCGCGGATGTCAACTGTAAACTCCCCAGCGAATGCGGCGCAGGCTTATCACTGTGCACTAAGCTCATCCATAATGCTGAAAACTGCAAATTGAAATATGGGCAAGTGCTGTCCCTCTCTGCAAAGCACCATCTGAGTTTTTTTCCTCAAGTGTTGTATAAACTGCCGTCGTGAGAGCAGGTGTGTGCGTTTTTTGAGGGGCGAATATTCGCATCCGCACCTTCTTTGACATCTGTATCCGCGGATGTCCAAGAACTGACAGCCAACCCATCCCTATTCTGGACCACTACTGAAAATTGTTCCTAGACAAACTGTCCGATTCCGACATTAGCAGACACTCGGTCCGTAAATTGGACTTCTTTCACTCGGTTCCGTACTACAACAAGGCTTCTGTTAGTGCAGTAAACACTTTGAAAACGTACCTCTCTGATGCCTGCCCACATATAAACTTCACATTTTCATAGGAAAACGCATTTACCATAGGGTCCTATTTCAAATTCAAAGACAAACCACCCACACCACTTTTGTCCAGTTTTGTTTACAGTTTCCGCTGCCGGGGATGTAATGCCTCATACATCAGAAGCACTGGACAACACTTTAAAGCCAATATTGACAAACATTTAGGTGTATCAAGTCGAACAGGTTTGCCACTTGCAAAATCCTCACATTTAGCTTCTTGCTTACATGCCGAGCAAAACAACCATCCCATCAGCAAGAATGACTCTCCCATCATAGACTCCTCTAATCCAATAGAACTCACAACATTAGAGTGCCTCTATATCCAGAAAACAAGACCCAGCCTTAACATCATGACCTCGGCTGTAGATACTGCTTCACACGGCCCACAATTAGTCCTACACCCACTGACTGTACAGGAGCTGATATCCGGCTCCTCTACCTACCTTGGTTCATTCGCATTTTAGGTTTCCTCCCGATAACACCTATGCTCCCCTCATCATATTAGTAATAAAAAAAATTATTCATAGGTTGAGAATTCAAAAATTTTATATCTTTTCTGAGGATGGGATGCTTTCTCTCGAAACGTTAAATTTTAGAATTAGTCGAAATTATATTTGGTATTTAATATTAGATTAGGTTAGATTAGACACATGGCCGTAGGCCCATTCCCAAAGAGAAGCCCACCCTCGCGTTCCGGTGCTGTAATTAGTGGTTCATGTAACGTGTCTCGTGAGATAGACAGTGAGGCAGCTCGTAGGGAGAAAATTGTCCAATCTGGGGTTGCACTGGTTGGGCGCTCTTCTCCCTACATAGTATTTGCAGCTGAAAATATTTACACATGTAGATAAATAGCATATAGAAATTACCTTTCCTGCCCTCTCGCTCATATTTTACAGTTTCCTTCCGGTTGGCGTCCCCAGTGGCGAGTTCGAGTTCCGCTTGCCCTTTAGACTCAGTAGCTTCAACGGTAGCTCTATTGCTCAATTTTGCAGTGTTGGCTGTGACGTCACGCCTGACACTGCCGCTGTAGCTTTCTATTGGAACAACCACGTCACCAACCTTGGTCTCCTCTACAGTCTGTGGTCGAGCTAAAGGCAGGTCTTCTGCGACGGCGCAGCTGACCAATAGCGAGGCCGCTAATATGACGTCACGGCACTTTAACCCCATCTGTTAATGTGAAACATTTACTTACCAACTGCCTATACCATCTGAGGAAGAATCTAATGCATTCGAACTATAAACGTTTTCTTTATTAACTTGTTAATTCTGACTCACTTATTCGCGTCTGACCTATCATACCGCAAAAAAGAATCACTTTTAATTAATTCTACACAGCAAGAGTGCGAGTATGTTTCAATTTGAATTTGTATTTATAAATCGTACATGCCAATATATGTATATCTGTATTTAACTGTGTTTTTTATAGTTTCTTCTTACTTCAGGCTTGGAAGTTCGTCTGCTTAGACTTGGTGTTAGCGCAGGCCATTGGGTGCAATGAGGTACGGTATGCTGGACTAGATAAAGTGAGGTCTGTTAGATGAAGATCGCTAGAACGTCAGTTTGAAGGTAAACTAAAGTAGGTTTTAGACGCATAATTAAGGTTTGCTTATATATTAGACTGAAAAAATCATAAGATAACCGCGGACTTGTTGTTGGTCCCGCTAGTTTTACAGTAGCTAAGACTGTTCCCCGAGAGTAGGAATTTCCTCCATAAAAGTAATGCTATATGAGAGAAGGATTGACAGACAAACAGATGGGACGGATCATCATTAAAATTTAATGATCTGTTTCTCGTGACATTTCCAACAGTTCCTGTACATATTTGGAAGATCAGTAAATAATTATTTTTTTCTTTTTGAGTTATATTGTTAATAAACAGATAAAATCCGGAGAAGCATTACCTCCTTGGCGTAGGTAACTATGATAATATGATAAAATGTCTTGTGATTAACTATAGTGATTTTCAGTCGCACTCATACACACACAGCCACGAGCGTAGCATGGCCGCACCCGATAACAGTTTGACACACATTGAGCTTAAAACAGACTTTGCGTCATGCGTGTTGGGAAGCACACAGTAGACTCATATTGTTGCCTTTGCATTTGCTCTGCTACAAAAGATTCTTACTAAAATGTTAATAGCCATAATAACAATTAAAACTACAGCACTGTGCGAGCGCATACTTCCACCAAGTAAGCCAACAGTAACAAAACTATGATCTTGTTGTTTTTTTAATCAGCCCCCAACAAAATCTTATCGTTTGTGCCTCATGACACTAGTAATTGCTTTTGCTATATTTTTGAAGATCCGTTGGTAACTTTTAAGTTAGGTTGCAAACAAACATTTTGACAAACATTAGTCAAACACACAAAACGTAAAAACCGATTATCACCAAAATTTGATCATTTATGTTTTTTAACATTATCAGTAATTCCTGTATATTTCATAAAGTTTCATAGTAACTTCTTGAGTTATTTTGCTAACAAGCTGCTAATCAAATACAGAGACAAACAAATGAATGAACCCACAGATCACCACAAAAATTTGGTCATTTACTTCTCGTAATATACCGAACAACTCATGTAAATTTCGTAAAAAAACTATCCATAACATTTTGGGTGATGTTACTAAGAAAGAAATAGGCGGACAAACGAACAAACAAACGGTTGAATAGATCTTTATCGAAATTTAACCATCTTTTACTGATAATATCCTTAACAGTCCCTATAAATTACGTTAAGATGAGTCTATAACTTCGTTAGTTATCTTGGTGACAGAGTAACAGACATACAAGAAAATAGACAAACTCGACAATAACATAACCTCCTCGGTGGCGGTAATTATAAATAATAACAGCTGTTATAGGCTCCAGTTGTTCCACACCGAACGAAAAGACAATTGCTTGGAGGCATCAGTTTTGTGACAATTAAGCTCAGTTCATTGGCAATTTACAGCATTGCCTTGAGTTCAGGCATGCTTGATATGTCCATTTCTATCTAGTAAATACAATTTGATCAACTGTTTTATACTTCTATATCCTACCTTGCCAGTTTAATCCACTGCCTCATATACAATGCCATGCACTTTATTCGCAAGCCCATTTCATCCCTATAGAAGTCTAGTGGAAGAGCTAGTAAAGAGGTAGCAAGACCCACAGCTTGGCATTTGTCTTACCGTTAACGTTGGCGAGTTTTCCACGTCTGATGCGGTGTTTAAGAATCAACTCTCAGGAATTCTTTCCTTCTTGTTTTTGCATGTGCTCGCGTAAGAAGTTCTTGTTTGCCTTTTCCACTGATTGTGGCCCGTGAAGATGATAGAGTGGGTTTCTGAATAAAAAGCAGTAACATTTATCAACTTTATGGCGAGTGATGACTGGGAGGAAGCAAATGAAAAATTTTTTTGAAGCCAAGAGAACCAATTTGTCTGTGACCTCGAGCATTGCTATTTTTCTATTGATTTATGGCAATACCGAAGTACTATTTAGTTAGCTTATTCATCAACCAACATTTTAGAAAATATTGCTCTCTAGTACAGAGTCTGCATCACATAGGAAGCTTCTCTTTTATGTTTATATTCATGCCGAATAACTTATAGTGCACAAATTAAAAGTTGTACATTGCAAAGGAAGCAATGTAGTGTATTCATTTGGTTAAGTATTGTATCTGTTGAACTCTTCAATTAGAAATTTTCAGCTTGGAAATTGCTAAGGTATTTGTTAAGGTAGAGCACGAAATTCTGGAACAAAAATTTTACTGTACGAGTATAGTTGAAAATGTTTTCGGTCACTCGAAGCACTTCGATTAAATAAAACCTAAAGTATTATTTCAAGAAACCTGACAATCCTAGATTTAGTCTTACTGGCATTTAGCTTCATACTCCAGACTGAGCTCCATGCACTCATGCACAACAGGATTATATTTAGAGAGTGAGCAACAATATTGCGCATACTACCGGTAGGTATCACTGTTATCAAAATTGAATTTTCAGCATAGTTGACCATCGTGTTCTCCAGCGAAAAGATCATGTCACTAGTTCACAGAACAAACAGCAGCGGGCCAAGTACGCTAGCCTGGGAGACGCCAGACGCAACCTCTACCGAAGAACTCAAAATAGCGTCAGTAGACACACTCTGCGTTAGCTCTGAAATAAAATAATAAATAATTAACAGAGCCTTTACCCCTCCCCCCCCCGCACACACATACACGCACACCAAACGAAGCTAACTTGTACAGTAAACCTCTTTGGGTGACTCTATAAAATGCAGCACTAAAGTCTAACTGTACAGGGGAGTGAAGCATAATGAAGATCCAGCGCTGCCTATAACTGGTGAGGCACCGACAATAATGCAGGTGTAGGTTGAGTGTATCTATTTATTCTCATGGCGCGTGGCCACTAATATTTGTGACTGGGCCTAATCACTAGGTTTAACTTTGGCTACTTGGTACTTGTGAGCTTGAGCGTATATTGCGAACCCATTGTGTTCTTAATAAAAGTTATTTATTTATTTTATTTATTTATTTATGCATTTAATAATGCGTCGTAACAACCCGAACCAGTTCTGTACGTATACTGACCAGCAGGTAGCAGTCCATGCAATAACCTCAACAAAGCGATCAAGCTTACAAGCCACCAATCTTTCGAACGGCTTCGACAAAATGCCGTCAACGTAATAGGTTGATAGTTGAGAACACTGGGTGACACAGGACCTTTGCGAATGGGGCAATATTCCCAGTACTCCAACAACGAGGAAAATATTCTAACCGTATCAGGCCCCGGAGAATCACTTTAAACTTAGGGATGAAAACGCCTGCAAGCTGCCTTTAAAATGAAGGAAACAAGCCTATCGGGTCCACACCTCCATAAGGATCATGGTCCTCACGATGCACTTTGATAGTTCTAGACCAGGATGCCTAAGAAATTAAACGGGGCTCAGAATGACATTTATAAAGTTATTTTTTAATTTTTCAGCCACTCTAAATTGTCCGAGTTCACTGCGTGTAAGGGTATTTAAAAACACATTTATTTTCATTCCGCTATTAAAAAATTGCGTTTTACCATGCCAATAAAATACCTGTATCAATACTATAGCAACGTTTCGATGCCTCGTGCATCATCATTATCAGGCTATAAAATCTGAAATATACAAGATGGAATCAAAATCAATGGAAGAAACAGTAATTAATCTCAGTATATGAATACACTATATAAAAATATGCTTCAATTGATAAGCGCATGCTTCGATCACTAGCACATCCGAACGCCTATCCAAAAGTGTCTGTCACAAAATGGCGGCCACCGCCACCCGAACCGTAGGCTCAGGTTCCAACAATGTTCTTACTCGCATTCCTACTGAGCAATTTTAGTGAACAAAAATCTAAAGTATTTTCATTGCGAGCTGGTTGATGTTTATAGATAAGAAGTGCCTCTAATATGCCCAAGTGGTCTCTGTTACGAGCGGTGTACAAAACAGTAGTATTATCGAGCAAGTCGTCTTTTGTTGGCTTACGGTCGTGAACAGTACGAAAATGGTTAAAGATTGAGCCCTGGCACTGGTGATGGTAGAGTCTGTTTTGTAAGGTCATCTTGGTAAGCCAAATGCCGCAGTTATTTAGAGACGTACATTCTCCACTACTGCAATTGAACTGGTATACCACACCGGACTTACCAAGACAGCTACTTGAGGATTTACATAGGTTATTACGTACTATAAGGTCGCTGATTTTCCTATTCTTGTAATAAATGCGAGGTTGGACTCGTGCCTGCCTGTCAACGGGTTTGAGATTGGTTCGTACAATATTGCTTAGTGCTCTTTCATCCATTTTATAATTACGACGCATCTGGCTCTCATAATAGACATTGTCTTTTAAGTGGCTACTTGAGAAGTAGGAGAAGTTGGAATGCGATAGTTTAAGAAATTGATTTTCTGATCTACTAAAGAGTAGGGGAAGGAATGCGAGTAAGAACATTGTTGGAACCTGAGCCTACGGTTCGGGTGGCGGTGGCCGCCATTTTGTGACAGACACTTTTGGATGGGCGTTCGGATGTGCTAGTGATCGAAGCATAAGCTTGTCAATCGAAGCATATTTTTATATAGTGTATTCATATACTGAGATTAATTACTGTTTCTTCCATTGATTTTGATTCCATCTTGTATATTTCAGATTTTATAGCCTGATGATGATGCACGAGGCATCGAAAGGTTCTAGTATTGATACAGGTATTTTATTAGCATGGTAAAACGCAATACTTTAATAGCGGACTGAACATAAATGTGTTTTTAAATTCCCTTACACGCAGTGAACTCGGAATATATAGAAAATTAATTACAACACATCTCTCCTCTGCTTCTCAATGTGAGACGATAGGAGCTCCGCCTTAGCTAGGGAATCAGTAATGACAGTACCACCGAAGCCAACAAGTGGCGGTAACGAAGGTTCATCACCGAAGACTGAACCCCTCAGCTGTAGATGTTCAGTACTCAGCAGAGACTCTCTGGAACACCGCCTCTGCCGTTTCTGTGCCCTCTTACGCTCACGCATAGCCTCAGCTCTAAGCTCTACAGAAGTCTGCCACAACGTACTGTCAGGTGAACGCCACCTAGCCCGAAAAGCTGCTTGCTTAGTTAGCTTCGAAAGCTAACCGACAACCACGGTTTGTCCCTGACACCTCACAAAAATAGTCCCCTTAAAAACAGAGTCATCTGTCTTCAGAGGTGGATACTGGGGTTATCCTGATGCGTGCTGATGTGGCACCTCATAACTACTCCATCCTTTTCTGTTTTTATTGAAGTGATGCACTAGACACATCATATTTTGCCCGTTTTTCATAATTTATCAGATGCGATGATGAAGGTATGGGTTTCCAAAAAAACCTACACGGAAAATTACTAGTTGTGCAAGTACCTAGGTAGTTATGGACAGGATCGAGGAAAGAACTGAGAATTTTTTTTAGCAACATAGGGTGCAAATGGAAACCCAATGTAACAAAACATTACTAACAGTCCCTTGCTGATTGTTGTCATATCATCTATTGCTGTCACCTGCAGAAATCATTTACTACGTAAATGAATGTACATCAGGACTCCAATAATTCCAATAGTTTTCTCGGTTTTTGAAGTCCTGCTTTCTGCAAGTGTGTGATAAGCGATCAAATAAAACTGTGTATTTGCAGGCCTAAAAAAAAAAAATTATAGTAAAACGCTTCTCACCTGAAGTCAGTGTGTTTTGACTGATATAAGTTTCGTTCCGCACTACAAGCGTTATCAGCTGACAGCACAGTATTGAGTATAAAGTAACCTCAATAGTAGGTATAAGAAGCTCAACTGTATGATAGTTAGCATGGCACTGGATGACTGATTTTTAAACTTAGACATTGTAAAATGAAGAATTATTTTAATTTGTTAAGTACTTCCGTCCCATAATTACGCAGTTTCTTCTTCATTGATAGGTTAAAGTTAAAGTGGCTATGATCACACCTTCCCCCTCCCCCCTCCCCCCTCTAACTAGGAAGTCAACATGCCGTGATTTGCATTGCAGACAAAGCCCATTTATGACCCAAAGGTGTGCACGGCTGCAGTCGACCACAATTTGCCTGAACTATTGTGTAATAGACGGGAGGCTCGTGTGACAACTCCATCACCGACCATAAAATCACCGCCTCCCATTTAACTACCAATGATCGAAATGCTTGCCGAGCACGAAAGACTTCTCTCCCTGGTTTGGACTAGAACGTCCGGCTTGATGACGCGAGCGAAGCAACATGTGCTAATCACTGATGCACTGGAGTATGAAAGACACAATCCCTCGGTAGCAGCTACCTTCGCGCTGCACAGTTGTGCTGAAGGTCCCGGGAACGAACCCCAAACCAAGTGAGCGATCTTTCTGCATGGCGCTCGGTGCGCTGATTCAGCCAATTTTCTTTTTGGTCATAATTGAAGTGGGATACTTGCTTTAGGGTCGGGGGTGTGGGTTACTGAACCTTCAGCTAAATACGTCGTGGTTCTTAACCCATTTGTGACGGCAGCAAGAAATAAGTTGAATTTAAACGAAATTTTCATAGAAATTACGCGTATTGAGACTAATGAGAGCATATAAACCATAAAAAATAAAAAATTCGTTTTCTTTGCTGTTTTCTATGATGTTCCCAAAATGGGAACGTTGGTCACTTAGGGGTGCAGAATATAACAAAAATATGATATCCTATATAAAGGTTAGCCTTTGGTGCATTGGTATTTTCAACATTCCTAAGCCTCATTAAGCTAATGGAACTCATGTAATAGCACAATATTAGAGCATTTTGATTATTAAATAAAATTATAGCACAAAACAAGGAAGAAAATTGTAATTCACTATAAAAGTTTCCTGATTAGTCTTTCGTACTCTCGCTCAGCTAATCATAGGAACTTGTCCCATTGTTCCAGTTATCGCTTATGATAATGTCTCACTGTACATCTTGTGCAGCCGCTTATCGCATTAGACGCATTCCAGACGAGTATTGTTGCCGCATATGTTGCATCTTCCTTGACTATAAGGCCGGGGGCAACACCAGCGAGACGAGCGACGTTTTAATAAAAACTAGAAAACGACTTCATCGTGTAATTCCTACCGCAGTCCCATGAGGGGCTTTTACAAATCTTCAAGCTTAGGCCGTCCACTCGAGTGTTTTTCTCTATTCTTTGCGCCTTTTTCCTGCCAGTAGTAGTGCACTGTGCTAACTTATACTATATGGCGGAGGAGAGCCGATGAGGAGATAGGATATTCCTAATTGCGTCTCCTAGCCGACTAGCATCACTGTGCGAAATGCCCTTTGGCGGATATAATAATTCACTTCATGAAAGCCGTCATATTATGAGATACAAATACAAAATTTCAAATTTACATGTTTGTACTGTAAGTCATGCTGTATAGTACCGCCATACCTATTGGATGATATTGTATGTGATAGTATTAAGACAATCAGGTGAAATAGTGTACAGCCATGTAGATCTTTCATCGGGAAGCAATAACTGCATTTCCCATTCACCTCACTTCAGTTAACTCGTTTGGTATGTGATGACACTGAGCCATGTAGATAAGGTTGTGAATTTACAGCTGTAATATTGCCAAGAAATGAATGTACACAAATTTTTAATGCAAGCTGTAATATAATAATCCAAGAACACCTCCCGCCTGTGGAGAAATAAATGTTAAATAAATAAATAAATAGTACAGATTATCAATCATGTAAAGAGTCCCAGCCATTAGTAAGGTTAATCGTCTATGTTAAATTCAGCACTTTAGGTGAAAGGCTGTGGGAACTTGCGTTATTTATTACACCGCGGTATTATTGAAGTTTGGAAAATATTAGCCCCATCCTCTTTGGGATGTGGCGCTGTGTTGGACTTCTTGTCTAGCACAGCGTTGCATCCGTTAGGATTGTTCTGACATGGCGTTGCATCCGTTAGGATTGTTCTGACATGGCGCTGCATCCGTTAGGATTGTTCTGACATGGCGTTGCATCCGTTAGGATTGTTCTGACATGGCGTTGCATCCGTTAGGATTGTTCTGACATGGCGCTGCATCCGTTAGGATTGTTCTGACATGGCGCTGCATCCGTTAGGATTGTTCTGACATGGCGTTGCATCCGTTAGGATTGTTCTGACATGGCGCTGCATCCGTTAGGATTGTTCTGACATGGCGCTGCATCCGTTAGGATTGTTCTGATATGGCGTTGCATCCGTTAGGATTGTTCTGACATGGCGCTGCATCCGTTAGGATTGTTCTGACATGGCGCTGCATCCGTTAGGATTGTTCTGACATGGCGCTGCATCCGTTAGGATTGTTCTGACATGGCGTTGCAGCCGTTAGGATTGTTCTGACATGGCGTTGCATCCGTTAGGATTGTTCTAACATGGCGCTGCATCCGTTAGGATTGTTCTGACAT